>JAPWTK010000430.1:227500-390670 GCA_029963805.1 Aromia moschata
TGTTACATACATACTTTCGTACACTACTTGTAACAAATGTATTATCTATTCACCCTGATAGAATAAAATACACTAAACATTTCTACAATTCTAATCAAGAAATTACCTGCCAACAATTTAATTTCGACAAAACTGTCTAAAAAGCGCGGTCCCCACTATATATTCCAGTCTCGTTCGAATTCAATTTCTTTTTTACATTTTGTTAGTCCGAATAAATTCTAACATTCCATTACACACCGGAATGTCTCGTTTATAAACTCGCCTTCTTCGATCCCCCCTACCGTGTCCCAGCTTCCCTAATCCACCTTATTTCGCGGATTAAGGGAGGGTACATTCCATTAAGGCGCGAACACATGATCCGTTTTTCATCCGTCCAAATCGTCGGGTACATAGAAGAAAATATCTGCAACCATACATAACCTAACATTAGCTGCAAATGACCTACGTTAGGTCATGGAAAACTAGAATGTAAAAGTACAGTATAAAGTTACGTGGTATGGAGAAACACATTTTAATTATTTCCACAGGCGTTGCCTGTATTGAATTAAAATAAAATCAACGTACTATGTTAAATAAAAAAAAAAAAAGTAAATACAGTGAGGGGCTAAAGTTTGGCATAAAATAAAATACTCAGCTTTTGTTTATATTTGTACGAAATGCTTCGACACGTCAATTTTTATTTTCAGTGTAGAGTGTCTCAAGAAATATTGAAAGTATACAGGACGTCCGAGTTTCACGGACCGCTGACAATTTTTTTAATGAAACACCCTGTATCGTTTTATATTTTTGAGCAGGTCTTTGAGAAGTCCGATCGTCAGTTGTCTGACGTAAAAGTCTGTTTGACATTACACTCTAATTAGCTTAAAAGTGTCAGTTAAAAGCTAGTAGTAAGTGTCACTAGAACGTAGATTAATCACTTCGGGTCCATAGACTGGCCGGCTCGTCCTCCGGATTTCAATCCGTGTGATTATTTTTATAGGGCTATTTAAAAGGCAAATTCTATCTATATCACACAACCATCTAACATTGAAAATTTAAATACGATAATTAGAAATGAATTTGGGGGATCACACCTCAATTTATTAGAAATGTATTAAGCGAATTTCAATATCGTGTAGCTCAGGAAGTGTTTGGAGAGCATATCGAACATTTAATTTAGTGTATTTTTATTTGTTATCTATTTTGAAAACTATTAATGTATCACTTACTTCTTTCTCCATGTTACGTTGTTTCTGTTGCTGATACTAGTTAGATACATTTCAAAATTCAACAGCTGTTAGCTCTATAGTCACGAATGTAACAGTTAACAAATGTATTTTTGAAATTGTCTCTCAAAGGTCTTTAACTTTAGCCCCTCACCGTATGTATATTCGAGGAGAATAAGAGCATTTAAAATTCAATCAATTGTGTCCATAAATATATGTTGACAAAGGATATTTTTAGGGATATTGTACAAAATACCAGCACACATTTTTTGCCGATCGATTCGACTAATGCACTTAGACTTCTTCAGGGCTACAAGATTGCATAAGAACATTTTAAAATTTTAATTAGAATGCAATGTAAATGTGCACTTGTATATAAAAAATGTAAACGGATTAGGAATACTTGTAAAAAAATTTAAAAAAAATGACTAGTATTATAGACATACTTCACAACAGACATAATATATACATTCAATTTGCTTTACCTCTAACAATAAAAATATTTCTACAGTCTAAACTATAAAGTTGTAAGTAATCACGACAGATGGAATTTTTCAATATCTTACTAACCGTTATCTATTGGACAAAACTTCCCATATGGTAAGTGAATTGGGCCTAAGGATTTATCCTTACTAAGTGGAATTATTACACAAATACGACAAACAAATATAAAAAAAATAATTAGGACATTTAACCATTGAACTATGTATCTGCAGATAATATTTTTTTTTTAAATCTAGTAATTTTTTTCAAATTTTATCAATTAATTTTTATAGCATTTTAATCCGTTTATATTTTTTATACCAACTTACCCATTTACATTGTATTCTAGGTAAAGAAAAGGATTAATAATTTAAGTAACATTGACTGTTATGTTGTACATTAATAAAAATAATGTCCAATTTTTATTGTAACTGTCTTCAAATTTTAAAATGTTCTTATGCAATCTTGTAGCCCTAAAGAAGTCTAAGTATATTAGAAGAAATGTCGGCAAAAAATGAGTGTTTGTATATTGTCTAAGCCCCAAAAATTTCCTTTGTTAACTAGGTATGTACATATGTACTTCTTGTCAATCACCTTTGATATCGGCACCTTCGCCATTTTATTGAAACATTACTCTATTTCCATTCTAAATTGAAAACAGGTAGAAAAAAAGCAAGGTTGTCAGATATATTTTCTAAAATTGCTAAGCTCACTATACAAGTATACTTCATACTTCAGTAAACTGTTAGTTCGTGACGTTCTTAGAAAGCTAGTTTGGAAATATTAAAAAAAAAATACATAGATATAAATTTATTAGTTAGCATTAAAATAAAGCGTTTAAAATTGCTGGAAAAAATAATTATAAATTAAAACAACTTTATGTATGTTACTATACTTAAGAAAATTTTGAAGAGCCGGCAACGCGATGACAGCAACACCGATGCCGGCAACCAGCAAAAGCCGACCAGTATACTATAGGATTGCTTTATATGTAATACATCCAAATACTTATTCGGTCCATTGTGCCATAAAATTTTTACGACGTCGTTAAAATGATTTACGACTTTAGAAATTCTATGTGTTTAAGGCGCCAATGACGTGTATTTTAGCTAGGTTTATTAACACAGACAATTTTTTGAGATTGTCTGGCTAAACGAGCATTATTTACAGCAAATTATATTACAAATATTAAGAGTTTTGTATGCAGGCTAATTTTAATCTCCTATATTGATTTGAATGAAAAAAAAATATTTCACAATTTTCGAATTTATGAAAGATATATGCACGCCCATGGAATCATAAAGTTGCACGGCTTTTTTTGTTCCCCAGGCGTATTTATCATTTTCAATTAAAATTAGAAGGATTATACTTACATGGGTCATTGTCATCAAATCGTCTTATTTTCAGTTGCACCCCATTTATCAACCAGAAAGCACAAGTTTTTGCGTTTTCATCATGCTGAACTGAAAATAAGACGATTTGATGACAATGACCCACATACATACTACTTATTATTATTATACTAATATTATTACTTACATATTACTTACTCGACGGCATTTTAAAGATTTGTGCTTTAAGATCCCACACGTGGTTTGTCGAGAAAAAAATTCTCGAAGCTACATAACCTCAAATACATACATATGTCAAAAAACCGTGTTTTTTTGCACTTTTAGATTAGGATATCTCAAAATCCTGACGTGATAGACCAAAACTAAAGATAGATTCGAATTCAGCGTCGAAAAATACATAAGAAACGTATGGTCTGGTATCCTAGATCCAGACAACTTTTTTTTTTTTTTGTAAATGTTTAATTTATGGAAACTTGAATGACAGTACGGACACATTATAACCTTGGTAACCGTGTGTATGCAAGTTATGTGTCTTATGACATGGTTCCGCTGCTGATTAGTTGTATAACATGTATAAAAAACCGCAAAAAATGAGAATTTTTTTTTAGCCTAAATAATTCTCCATTTAATGTATCGACTGATATAAGTATGTTTGGGTGTTTGAGAAATGAACGCTTTGAAAAATCAGAAGAAAATGGATGATCTCGGGAAAGCGGAGGCTACCAACCAAACAGCACATTTATTTTGAACACAGAAGTGACGTAAAACGAGTAATTTCTTCTTATTCTTCGCTAAGGGCCACGGAGAAGAAATAAACTAACTAAAAAACCCATTTGTCCAACGTACAAAATGTCCGGGCGCGTGTATTCGTGTGACGAAATCACGTTAGAAGGAAGTTGGACGTTTTTTGCCTTTTCTCAAAACAACGTTTTTGCGTACATTCGACCCTTTTTCTCAGAAACCACAAGAGCTATCAGACTGTTTTTTTCCTTTAGTAGCTTAGTAGTTTGCCGATAGTTTGGTATTTCTTAATAAGAAACTGTTTGTAACTTTTGTCACGTTCACGAGTGTACGAGTAGTTTGCTCGGTTTAAAAATGGCGATATGTCGATTGATGAAAAACCTCGTTCTGGACGTCCATCAACTGCCTGAAACGACGAAAATGTTGAAAAAATTCGAGAGCTTGTGCTCACAGACCGTCGACAGACAATTGATCAACTGTCAGAGATTAGTGGGTTATCTTGGAGCTCGGTTCGGTGAATTTTAACAGAAGATTCGGGAATGAAAAGTGTTGCTGCCAAATCTGTTCCTGCTAATGGAAAAGGCAATTGTCACCCCGTCCAAAAAAATGTCGTAAAGTCAAATCAAACATCAAAACAATGCTGATTTGCTTTTTTGATGCCAAGGGCGTAGTTCATTCAGAGTTTGTTCCCCCAGGTCAGACCGTGAATCAAAGCTTTTATTTGGAAGTTTTAAGAAGATTGCGCAATAGTGTTCGTCAAAAAAGACCCGATTTGTGGCAGACAGGAGACTGGTTCTTCCACCACAATAATGCACCTGCACACACAGCCATCTCAGTTCACCAGTTTTTGACTAAAAATGGCGTGGTTCCGCTGCCCCACGCACCTTACTCGCCTGACCTGGCTACGTGCGACTTTTTATTATTTCCACACATGGAAAGGGGCATGAAAGGACACCGATTTGACAACATTGAAGAGGTGAAGAAAAAAAACAGGGAGGAGCTGTCATCCATTTCTAAAGATGACTACAAAAAATGTTTCGAACAGTGAAAGCATCGGTGGGACAAATGTATTAGTGTAATGGAGAGTATTTTGAAGAGGATAAGGTTGTTTTGTAAATAGTATATAGCTTTTAAAAAATAATTCCGGTTATTTTTGGGTATCTCTGTATAAATTCGTATTTATTTCCATGAATATCAAAAAAATGCTGATTTATAGAAAAGATATAAACACACAAAACAAAACAAAAATGTCTCTACCGTCTATGGTTGCTGAGGAAACTGGACGCAAATATCACCATTTTCACCGCAAAACAAGCCAGGTCCCTCAACATTTCGTAACGATTACTGATTTACTGGGGCCGCCCCTGGTAAAGTACGCATCTTTTATTAAACTCCGAGATCCACTGATGCCTTTGAATCGTATATTTCAAACCGCGTCGTAAAAATGCTGATTTCTTAAATACGAAGAAAGCCAGCCGAGCACGCGTCCCCCTCGATCTGCCGGGGCCAAATCAGACATTTATTATTAGTGTTAGTTATCAGAATCGACCAGCCGAATATTCCGGCGAGCCTCCGCTCGCGCTCGCTGCAGGCAATACGTTATGTATTCTAAATAGGTGGCTGCGAGAGGCGAGGACCCACGCCGCCGTTGATGGAGTATTCGAAGGAAAGTTCGGATCGGTTTGCAGGGCACGGTTGCCCTGGAAACTGCGGATATCTCTCCCAGAGGTAAGGAGATTAATTGCGATCGTTTCTCTTTACAATCGGTTCTCGCGTTTTGGAAATAGAAACATTAACCATCCGAGAGGCGGCCGCCGGTGCTGCTCGCGACGCCGACGGTCAAACGTAGCGAAATAGGCGCCGGTTGTTCACTCCGGGGGCGAAATTAAAACCGCCCGCCTAATGCCTTTCGCAATCAATCCGCTACGGACAGGCGAGGCCTACATTTTGGGGCAAAAGCTGTGTGATGTGGGTTGGTTACAGAGTGTTCACTATTTCGATGAGATTGCATTCTCGTAATTTAATCATTCCAGATAACCAATTTCTACAATACTATGAGTATACAGTGTGTTAGAAAAGTACCGGAACAGCAGACTAACTCTCGAGGAGTGCATTTTTGGAAAAAATGTTTTAGGATTTTTCCCCGGCTATCCACTGGACCTTGAACATGAACAATTTGACCTTGAACATGACCTTCAAGGTCGTTTTTTCAAATGGGACACCAATTTTTGACTCCGGAATCGAAAATAACGGAAAAAACTACAGTCGGATCCGACCTTGATTACCCTCATTTCAAATTGTGGAGGTCACCACCCTGTAGTCAATCCCATAATATCGTGGGAAAATGTTTCTTCGCAAACAAGAGAGACAATGTCACAACAGGTTTATTCCTGGTTATCCATTGATAACCTCGAATTTGACCTTGACCATGTCCCTCAAGGTCATTTCAAGGTCAAGGTCATTTTTATAAACGTGGAACTGCTGCATATTCTTGAGCCCGAAAATGAAGAATGGAAAATATTCGAGACAACGATAACACAGGACCACAACTTTTTTCATTTTTTACACAAACAAGATTAGGTGTCTTATATGTATTTTTTGGTCGCTGAAAATGAATCCGTTGTCCGTTTCCCTCTATCACGTCTGGATTTTGCGTAAACCAAGCATATATAACCTCAAAAGCATGTAAAAATAAAGCAGCATATAAAAACAAAAAAGTTTTATAGCAGAAATGTACCATTCCATATGTTTTTTTGTATACTATGGAACAATTCTGACCTCAAAATCGTGTTCAGTATACAAAAAAAAAAACATATGGAATTTCTGCTACAAAACTTTTTGTTTTTCTTATGTTGCTTTATTTTTACATGCATTTGAGGTTATATATCCTTGATTTACGCAAAATCCAGACGTGATAGAGGGAAAACGGACAGCGGATTCATTTTCAGCGAAAATACGTATAAGATACCTAATCTTGTTTGCATAAAAAGAAAAAATTTGTGATCCTGTGTAATCATCTTCTCATCAGAAGGTGACTCCAAAGTCAAAAGTACAAAACTGACCAATGAGGGTGGTGACCTCCACAATTTGAGATGAGGGTAATCAAGGTCGTTTCCGACTGTAATTTTTTCCGCTCTTTTCGATTCCTGGGTCAAAAATAGATGTCCCTATTTGAAAAAACGACTTTGACCTTCAAATGACCCTATTCTGCTGTCCCCGTACTTTTCTAACACATTATATAATGAAATTACAAGTCGGAACAAAACGACTGAAGTTGTGCCAGAAATTATAAACACCTGAACAAATGTCTCATCTCAAACGAGACTTCGTTTTTGATTCCGATACTAAAACATGTTTTTCTTCGAGTGTATGTACTTACTCTATAAATTTCTCTGGATTAATTGATTTTTAGTACGGGATATTATAGAATGTATATTTTGTGTAATATATCTTTTTATTTGCAGGAAAAATTGCAGAGAGAGTACCACAAACAAGGTACGTAACTTAAGTAATGAGACTAATTTTTATTATTTTTATTCGAATAGAATTACAATTCAGTATTGTCTCCTTCAAAATGACTCATAGCAGTGCTGGAACTGATATACTGGAATAATCTTCAGCTGGTCGGTTACAGCCGTTTGAATAATTTATATGGTTCCAAAATAACGTTCCTTGAGGTGATTTTTCAATTTCGGGAACAGGAAAAAGTCACAAGGATTCAAGTTAGGCGAATAAGGAGGATGAGGAGCCATAGGAATGTTCTTACTGACCAAAAATCGTTTATTGAAATGGTTGTGTGACAGGGTGCATAGTCGTGTTGCAACATCCAGTTGTTCGTGATGTTTGCTCTCACACTCATGACTTTTTCAAAGTTTTTCAAGAACCTCTCTGTAAAAGTGTTAATTTAGTGTTTGGTCTGGAGGCACAAACTCTTTGTGGACAATTCCCTGGCTATCCCCAGCAACCAGTATGCATTTGATCTTTGACTTGCTCATTTATTGCTTTTTTAGGTCTTGGAGAGCTTGAAGTGTGCCGTTCAATGATTTGGCGCTTGGTTTCCGGGTCGTACTCAAACACCCAAGTCTCATCACCGGTAATGACACGTCCCATAAAATAGGGATAATTTTCAATCGATTCCAAAACGTCAACATACCTTTTTGTCTTGATGTCCTTTTGTTTCTATGAAAGGTTTTTTGGAACCATTTTTGCGCAGATTATTCTTTTCCCAAATTAGTTAGTCAAAATCTAATTATCAGTGGTATGATTCAAATTTAACTTTTCCCCGATGATTCTGGTCGGGACACACGCACAAGATCCAGTATTCTAGCGACATTTTCATCGGTTCTTGAAGATGAAGACCTTCTGCTGCGTGGCTTACCTTCAACCGATTCTCTTCCTTCTGAGAATGCCTTAAACCACCGAAAAACCTGGGCTTTTGAAAATACACTGTCTCCGTCGGCGTGTTGAAGTTTTGCAAAAATATCCGTTGCGCTGTGTCCAAGTCTGAAGCAAAACCTGATAGCACACCGTTGCTTAAAATTAATGTCACTCATTTGTAAATCACAGACCTAGTTCCCACACATATATACGTGCATACAGCAATAATTCGGCTGTACGAATTTTATATCTCAGTAAGATAATCATGAACAGAGGTATGACATGGAGTATGTCATACCTCTGTGTCTTGGGGCGTTTAAAATCGAAAAATAAATTGATTGACTTCATCATTATTTTTGGGTGTAGCTAAGACTTTGTGAAGCTATTTGTTAAACCTTGTAATTCATTAGCGTTTAGAGTATAGGGGATTGGGGTTCGTGATTCCCCTCGTGAAAATATATAAAAATATATCTTGTATCATGGACAAAGTGTCGATTATGAGTCGAGCCAGTAGATTGGCTTTCTGGCCTGGAACTGTAAGGCAGATAAGGCGAGTTAATTTAATTCATTTCCAGTTTTCATAGGCTGAAATTTTGTAAAATAAGTCTTATGACTGGTGACAATAGAATAATCTATGGTTAATTCTAGACCTGATCGCAGATGACGGGTATACTCTATAGTCAAATTCGAGGAACTGGGTTTACATTTTTAGAAATAGCTTTAGCATTTATTTTACCAGTTTAGATTGATATTTAGATCCTGGATATCCAGCTCGCCGATGATGGGTAACCCTGAGATTATCTCCCAGGAGCTGGATCGCCGATGACAGGTATATCCAGGGTCACTCCGAGGAATCGGGTTGAATTTCACGAAGATGGCTTCAGCACGATGTCCTAGACCTGGACAAACAACTGGCTGATGATTGATATACCTGTTAATCATATAATTTCATGATGTGGGAGTGGATGATTTGGAGTACGTATTTTCGTGATATCGTTGAAAACCGATGCCAGAGCCCTCCAGGTATACCCGCCATCTATTAATTGGTTATCCAGGTCAAGGATATTGTTCTAGGTCTCAGTTAGGAATGCCAAAGTCATCTTAAACAATTGCGCCTGAGTCCTCGGAGATAATTCTCAGGTGTATCTTTGATCGGTGAGCTGCATGTCTAGGTCATATTATGGTCCTAAAACTAACACAAAAGCCATCTCCATAAAAAGGCTAAACTTTCTCGGAGATGACCTCCACGTACTTCTACCTGTCATCGGGGACCTGGATGTCTATGTTTTAAAATAACAAGATATTTTATTATCATCGGTTATAACGCTCTGAGCAATTTCAGCTCTCTAGGACATCAAGTAGAGAGTTAAATAATTAATCTCGCGTTTTTGAGCCAGTATTCTGACTTTCCGGTACTCTAAAGGTTAAAGGTTATCTATAGTAAAAATGACTTCACTTCAATGCTTCAACAAATCTAGACTCACCTCATTAACTGAAGTCGATTCAGTGACGTACGGTGAGGATGTAAAGGTTTGCATAAATTCAAGTTGGAAAAATCCTTCTACACGTCAGTTTTTATTTTCAATTATTCATTTTACGTTGTAATTACAAGTAGCAGTAACGTCACTACAATTTTGTACATGAGGTCCTTGCCTGTTTTTTTAGTTAATTGAAAACCTTATATTACTTTCTACTTTTAGATTCTCCAGTGAGAGCCAATTTAAAAAAAAATGTAGCACTGTAATAGTCTAAAACTAATCGACTGTGAGTTAGAGGCAATTGAAATGATATCACAAAAAATATCTTTAGACTTCAAGTGTTATATATTTTTCCCATATTTTATTATTTCACGAGTTTTTCAAATTCAAATGTCATCTTTGTATGTTTAACAATAACTTTGGTATGTTGTCTTTTTTATTGGTTATACTTTTCTCTATCTCATAATTAGAAGACTGTTGTGCATGATGGTTTAAAACAAAAAGCTTTAAACTGAGCTTACACTGAAACATAATGTTCATTAAGATGAACAATATTTGAAATTAATTAATTAAATTAAATTAATTAGTTCTGCTATTATGTATACTCTAACATACTATAGACGAATTATTATTAAATATATAGATAAATTATTATTTTGCTTCATACCAAAACATAATGATATTTTTAAGCAAGAATTAACTTTGTTTAGGCTTTCAGAATAGCACAAAAGTACTTACTTATAAACGTCTAAACGAAATATGCCGGTAATCTGTAGTTATTTGTTTTTTTCATGGAACCTAGAGCCCTATAGTCCAATATACAGTACAACCAGATTATCTTTGCCCGCGCATTGTGGACGACGAACGAAAAGAAATGAGCACAGTTTCAGGTTTTGTCTACTGCAGTCAAGGGCAAAGCCTTGTAGATGTATGTATGTCAAAATATAAACGGATGTACACATTTTTAAAAATATGGTGAATGCGCCAATGTTTTAATAGTTCAATAATATTGCTCATTGCGTATTTTTGTTCGTTATTTGTCTGTTTCCTGAAAACCGCTAGAGACATAATCTCGTAGGTGCGTAAATAATTTTATCGGATATTTATAAACACCCAGTCATTTTTTCAGTATGTAAATATATAAATATTTACATCATATATGTAATACACGAAAGTAACTAGTAGCTTTCCGCACGTTTGCAATAGTTTATTATGAAATTGTATCAGACTACTCAACATATTAATAGTACAACAGCCCCAGCTGTCACGGGACTACTGAAATATATACCATCAATTCATACAACTTTGGCCACCCCATACAACTATGTGCCACGCACGTTTTTTGAACATTTGCATGCTCTAGTGGCTTCTGGGGTGAAGTTATGAGTTTGGAAAAAATCCCAAATGTAGCGCAATAGCAGAGGTTAACCAATACAACAGGCTTATCAGTGAATTCCGTGGCAGAGACCTAATGGTTATAAGTTTCCCGTTTTTACTCAGTTTTGTGATTGTCCAGTGAGTCTCATCTGGCTACACCAGTTGTAATTAGTTCACAATCTGATAAGTTTATATATTCTACCCTATATTTTCAGCTACAATACGCTACAATATACGCCATATTAGGCGTTTTCAAAAGTGTGTTATCTTCTGCGCAACGTCAACAAACTTTTGTTTTTTTTGTTTTTTGTTTTCTTGTTCAACTGACTTTTAGCCAAGACTGAAAGTTTTGAGAAATTTTATTTTGCAAAGTTTATGAAGGTCACTCTTCAAGAAGAAAATGTTATTTTATACATAGTTACCTAATATACTGAGCCTTTGAGCTTCCTACCGTTGTTGGGATTTTCAACTAATATTGTGATTTTTTTCTAAGTAATAACCTTCGTTAAAAAACTTTTTGAGTGAGAAAAAGATTTTGAGAAATTTTATTTTGTAAGGTTTGTAAAGCTTACTCTTCAAGGGGAAAATGTTATTTTCTATATAGTTACTGTATTTGAATAAAAAAAGATAAAGAAGGAGCTGTTTTGCATTTTTTTTGTACTGTAACGTTTCCTAAAAAAACTTGTAAATTTTTGAATTGGAAAAAAATGTAAATTTTAGAGAAATATTTGTTTCTTAGTCCCTTAGCAAAGTCAACATGCCAAATAACAAGAAAACCATTATAACAATTTGCCATTGGTCGATTATCATATCGTTTCAAGCTAAAAAAAAAAAACGGTGGAACATTGTTGTATCCTCATGGGGTACAAAAATGTGCCACAAAAAAAATCTCCCTCTCCTCGCCTACAAGACTGAATTTCTACCATCATGGCATTTGATAACTGAAATGTGTAGGTATGTTGGGTAAAAATTCCATTGATATACGATGCATTATAAAGTAATCACAGTTAAAAAAACCTCAAAAGTGGCTCAAAGTTGTATTAGTTGACGGTACGAATTGTGGCGACCTTTACATGCTACGGGAGTTACCTATCCAACTAATGTTGCGTTGCCTTGTGCCAACTTTACTCATAAGTATTAATTTGCAACCCCTACACTTTTTAAGCACGAGCCGCCATTGGTATTCTTAAGCAGAGCTATCGATTAAGAATGAATTAAAAGAAGCTTGTTAGATATTAATCCCACTAATAAATACAATTAAATCAACGAGGTGCGAACAATTAGCGCAACGATTAATGTGTTAGTTTACAAATAAGGCCGCCCGCCTCAATTTTCCTTCCTTTTCCGCGAAGCAATTTAAACGTCAATTACTCATTGTTATCGGCACCCCGCTAAACGAACATTTTTCACCCCAACCTAATAAAGAGTCAAATAAAGATAAAAGAAGAGCTCGGCGGAACCCTAAAAATGCTAAGCGTAATTAATTAAAAGTCACAATCCAGTGAGCGTTGTGCCAGGCCGGAATTCGGTGCTCGGCAAGCTGCCTATGCGGAAGGGGTTAGTGACCCGATCGGTATCCCCATCCAGTGGACGGTAGTAGAACTAATAGTGCCTAGTTGGACCCTAATGTCGTACTATCCGCTCTCTACTTCAGGTGAGCCGTTCTTGCGTAAAATTATGCGGAATACCTTGTCTAGAAACTAAATACATAAAAACGTGTTTGTTAGTAGGTATTAGAGATAGCACTAAATCATAAAAGTCAGGACCGCGCTTACTACATAGAACAGGGTGATCGATTTATTATAGGAAGTGAATTTTCCTCGGAAACGGCTGAGAGAAATTAATTTTTGTGAACGGTAAATCGCTTTTACTCACCTTCACTCAAAATTAAGGCAAAAATAAACATACTTTTTTACTTTACCATTAGAATGATATTAGTTGTGTGTTCTTTTTTATTTTTTTTTGTATCTTGAATATTTTAAAAGTTATGATCGATTTATTATTTAGTGCCCTATCTGTTTTTCTCGTAAACTGCTAGCTGAATGAACATAATTTCTGAATAAGAATATATTAGTTTACTTGCTTTTATTAAAAATTAGGACGGAAATAAAACATATAGGTAACTTAATGATGCTAAGCATGGCGACGCTGAAATTTTTTATAGTAAAAAACTTGTTTTTTTTTGGCCGATTTCCCGGTGAATTCCCTTATAGTTAATATTGCAATATTTGGAGATGAATTTTCAGACGCTATTGTTCGTTCAGCATATACATTAATATACATAATACATAAGTAAATATGTTTCTATTTACAACAAACAATATATGAATTAAACCTAGGTTTTGATAGCTGGAATATTGCACAATTCGCAATAAGCAAATATCTTTAGATACCTCAACAATAAACAATATACATCCAAATTCTACTTAAATCTTTACAAATGAATAAATAAAATAACAACTAGAAAAATTAAAAAAATAATAATTTAATAAATGTTCAATATGCACCATTATTAAATATTTAACCACAACTCAATTACTCATTACAAAAGTAACGGTTTCTTAGTTCATTAGAAGTTACTTTTCTGAAAATATTTCCACCTAATTTTCGTTTTCTATTAATATCGTTAGCAAGCTATATTTTTATTTCTGCCTTAAAAAGCAGAAGCTTCTGGCTTTAGTTTAATAAATTTTAGTTTAAGAAACTAAACTTAGTTTTTATTTAGTTTAGTTTAATTTATTTGCCTTTAGGCAAGTAAATTGATATAGTCTTTACAGAAATTAAATTCATTTAGCTATCAGTATATGAGAAAAACAGGAGTGCACTTAACAGTAAATAAGCTATAACTTTTTAAATATTCAGAATACAAAAAAAATTATAAACTAAAAATGATAAAATGGTAAACTAGAAAAGTATATTGTTGAAAAAAAATATTTTTTGACATCCTGATAAAAATTCAGGATGGTACATATGACATGGCGACCATTTTTGAAGCAGATTTCAAAATCCTAAATTTTGAAATTCTGACATCGGGATCGTGATTAGCGATACTGAAAACCTCTAGTTTACAAAGTTTGAGGCAAGAAATCGAAAAATTTGAAATTTGATTCGGGATGGTGGCCATATTGGATCCGCCATCTTGAATTTTGAAATTCTAACATCAGGAACGTGATCAGCGACCCCAAAAACCCCTAGAGAACTAATAATTTTTTCAAAATTCTTCTTTTGCGTCAATGATCCCGCAATTGGTAACAAACGAGAAATATCACCAATTTTGCCATATCTAGTTATTCTAACCTCAAAAATGAGAATAGTAAATTGTTGTTGTTGCGTTTTCTTTAAGTGCGCGTTTTTATTTATTTTTGAGTGGTATAAAGGACGATAATTTATCTTGAACGATTTTATCTTGAAAATCGCGTTTTTTAATAGTTTTTGTTAAAAATTGAAGGTTACATCAATTGTTTTTGCAAATTTTAACGATTCCATTCGAAAGAGCGATCTCGAAAACAGGAATACATGGTTTTAGTTATTTTTTCGTTATTTTTTCTATCAGTAATATGAGCCTCTAAGTTTATGTCTCTTGACAGTGCACGTGGGCGTTAAAGGGTTAAGGAAAGTCACACAAGATTCCAAGACATATGTTGTTGTTGAGACGGATTTAAAAACGATTTTCAAATACTATAAACAATTACATGACGCCATAGAAAAAATGCAAGACGTGCGTTGCTTTTAGTGGACTGCAAATGGTGAACAAAATAAATGAAGTGTTACACGCTATAGATGATGTAAAAAATGAACGCGTTAAAAAAAAGATCACGAGGGTCCTACAGAAAGATGCCGGTTTCACAAGATTTGTTGCCAGTTCGAACAAATTTGTGACGGTACATCTTCAGAGTCCTTAAGGGCATTCAAATACTATTTTAAGTATGCGAATATTACATCGGTAGATGTTGAAAGGTGATTTTCACAATATAAAAATATTTTTTCACCACGGCAAACATTACTTAAGGAGACAACCATTGAAACATAGGTACCTGATGCTACTTTTATTACTCGTTAACGGGCAACATTAATTCTATTAACTCGGCAACACAGGTCGATCCTGTGTTGCCGACCACTACGCCGGGCTCTACATATTAACAAATCAGGAGGTGAAACTAATTAACCCAGAAGAAGTAGGCATTTTCACTCTGCTGTTGTATAAAGGACGCGTCACACTAATAAAATATTGGAGTTTTAAAATTACTTTTGGAAACAATTTGACGTATTGAATAAAAATGGTTAAATTATTATTTTCGGCGACCCCTTTTCTACTTATTTTTCCTTTTACCTTTCTACTTACTACGTTTTTGTTATTGTACTTTTTTCGTGTTGAGTAATTTTTTCGTTGCGTCTAGTTGATTATACATACGTAATAGTTTATTAAATGTTCTTGACAAGGTGAAGTTGCACTTTGACAAAAAGTCATATGTCACATTGTTTTTTATATATTTATTTTGTAAATTTTTTTATGTTCAATTTGAAGATTTATAAGGAATTAGCAACAACTGAAAACAAAAGAATGATTTGAGGATTTGATTGAAACCTTTAAATATATTTTTCCCTAAAACATTCAGATAAGCCTAAGACCCTTTATTGCCCCGAGCCCTTCATTAGGGTAACAAGATTTTTATTTAGTTGTTTAGCAGCGATTCAAACCTACCCTGTACAGAATCTTCGAGCGAAAGTTATTTCATAATTAGCCTACTTACCTAAAGAACGCGCCCTTTGTGGGGTTCCAACGTGCACGCATTATAAGGGTAGGCTAGGGGTTGAAAAACGATGCAGGTAGGAGGTCGGTTATTTTGGTTGCATACGTTGTCTGTTTATCGTCTAAAAATATATCGTACGATAAAACAATATTTATAATTCCAATTTAAACTTACCTTGGGATTTTTGTTTGTAATTAACATTGAACTTTTTCATGTACTCAGTATCCAATACAATTTAACTTTAGTAACCTACAAGAGTGCAACGAGCTGTTTAAGTTATGCTATTTTTATTTTTATTTTGTATGGTCTTAAAATGGAAGAGCTGAAATATAATATTTTTAAGACATTATACTGAATGTTAAGAATTTACCTCTGTAAATGAGGTTTTTAATATACATATATGCATTATAGATAAAAGTAGAGTAGTATATTGACGCATTTTTAAGATATAGGTATATCAATTATTCAAAATTTGAACTGTGACCCTGTGGAATAAATATGCGCTTTTCACCTCGAAATAATAATTATTGCTACCATGAGAGTATCAATACCAAATTTAAGTTCAAAAACTTTTCCCTTCTTAATTTATTAACGAAAATATACTATTATTTTTTTACTAATAACACAGGGCCACAATTTTGTTTTTGCCTATGGATAAGAACATAGTTTTTCCTTGTATTTTTTTGACGCTGAATCCAAATCCGGTGTCCGTTTAACGTCATTTCAAGGTCAAATCGCGAAATAAAGGCTTAAAAGAGAATAAACCTATATATCTTTATGTTTCTGGGATCGCTGAATTAGAATCTGATGTTATTGTTACCATATCACGTGACTTCGAAGGGCACTCAAGGTTAAATCACTAAAAAACGTATTAATGAGGCAAAAGTTTGTGTCTTTATGTTTTTAAAATTGCTGAATCCAAATCTGAAACTCATGATAGAAGACCGTAAATGGTCTCATTTTCATCATGTACCTTAGGCTGTATTAGGGAAGTGTGGTTAAGGATTGTCGGTTTCGTGAATGTATTGCTATTATTTGTTAAGGTAAAATATATCTAAGTCCGAGTATCCTGTATATTAGATGAGTTGATACCAATTCTCGTAGCCACCTTACTGAATATCGTCTAACTACATAGTAATCATCTTACTGAAAATCAGTGAGTGAATCATTGAATAAACGTGTTTAGACTCCTTCAACCAGACACACACTTTTGCGTGTGTGCGCTGATGCACGCGTGTGTATAAAAGCGTGTATGCGTGAGTGTGTACTTGGGTGCGTATGTAAATGCATGTGTGCGTGACTGTGTGCATGTGCGTGCATATAGAATGCCTGCTGCCCCAAAGGATGCTGGAGATGCTGACCACTGCCACTAAACGGACACTGGATTTGAAATCAGCGACCCCAGAAAGATATATGAGTTTATTCACTTTTAATTTTTTCATTTATTTCGCGATTTGACCTTGAAATGACCTTGATTCTGACGTGCTCCAGTTAAACAGACACCGGATTTGGATTCAGCGTCAAAAAATACAGAGAAAAACTATGTTCTTATCCATAGTCAAAACAAAATTATTTTTTTGTGGGCCTGTGTAATTTTAATAATAAAGTTTATATTCATTGCATTTTGGAATAGGGAGAGAAAAGTTATTTCAAAGGAGGTATCACAAACCCCTTCTCACAATGTAAAAATTTGGTTGTGGTTGTGGTTGCAACTGTCGTTCGAAGGGGGTTGAATTTGAATTGAAATTATTTTATTGCAGAATGTCATTTCAGAATTTCAAATTGACGTGTCTCGGATTTTTTTTTGGAAATATGAACAATAATTGAGATACTGAATTTATTCCAATTTTCTGTTCTACCTTGTATGCTGCCTTGGCAATTTTTAAGATTCTGTAGGACACTTTGAAAAGTTACATATACGGGTTATCGACGGTTTTTTTTTTTTGTAAATTTCCAAATGGCTGACCCAAGATGGTGGACTAAATGATGTTCATTGAAATTTTCTGTTTTATTTAAAAAATATTGTACTCAGAGGTTATTGAGGGCGCTGTTTACGAATTTGATGGTATAGTTTTTTAATTTATTGAGGATTGAACGAAAAACACAGCAAATAATTATTTTTTTCGTAAAAAACGCTTTTTTTCTTCAGTTTGTTTGTTTATAACTATTTCAAAATGCTATTTCTCGAAGAAAACAAAAGATATCAGGATAAGTCAAAATGGATTTTGAAGGGCAAGAGAGCTCTTTCAGAATCCGTATATGATTTTGTAAAAAATAATTACCTAGTGTTGTGACATAACCTCAAATATACCGAAAAACCCTGATTTTTGCATTTTTAGGTTAGAATGTCTCGAAGTCATGAGCCATCAGAGCAATTCTGAGGTAAAATTCGGATTTAAAGGTGTCGAAAACCTTCGAAATGGTGTTCTCTGGTTTCTGGTAAAATATTTCGGTCGAAGTTCTTCGACCTGCCACGTCGGTTTAAAAATAAAACTCATTAACTAACAGCAAGCCATTTCTTAAAAAACCTGCGATTTTCTAAAAATAAGAGACGAAATCGTTATTTCAAGAAGTTTACAATCCTTAATTCTACTTTCAGATTACCCTATTATCCACATTATTGCAACTTTTCCCGTCTTTTGTTAGACGATTACAGTTTGCTTACAATTGGTTTGTTATAATTAGAGTTGGTGCGAGCGCGGAGTGTAACAGGCCCGTAGTCAGTTTACGAATGAAAATGTTAATATGTTCACAGAAACTATGTTGCATCATAGTACATTATTAAATATTATTACGTATTACCAAGCGCAAATGTCACAGGGCCGACACTGGGCATGTCCTGCCATTGACTCATTGGCATGTCCTGCCCTTCACAGCTGACTTGCATTACGAAAACTGCGCTAGCAATGTTAGTTATTTATGGCACGCTGTAACAGACAGTCGCCGCTATTGTATCGCGTTGATACATTTCGTTTTTACGTATTCGCCGTGTTTTTTTTTAATTTAAATAACTTGTAAATATTAATAATTATTAGTTGAGGGGGAGAAGTGAATAAAGTGAGGTATAATGCCAAAGATGAAAAGAAATAGACGGAAAATATTTCAAACGTGTTTTGACAGTGATCCCGAGGGTTTTAGGGACATACGTATTCAAGGAAATGACCTTTTTTGTACTGTGTGTGAACGCATTATAAATACTTCAGCTAACACTAAAGTAACAAGACATCTGAAAAGCCATGCCTCGTCCAGCGCCGACGACTCCGTATTTTTCTATGAACTTACAGAAGCCTTTGTTGCAAGCAATATTCCATTAAACAAACTAGAGAACCCCAAGTTACGTACGTTTTTAGAAAAATATATGGACCGAAAAATTCCTCATGAAAGTTCGTTAAGACTTGCATATGTCGATCGGGTTTACAACAATGTAGTGACATCAATACACGAAGACATTGCGGAAAATTTCATGTATTTTATTATAGACGAAGCTACCGATGCTTGCGGGCGTTCAGTAGCTAATTTTTTTAATTGGTGCGTTAAAGAGTGATACTGCTAGTGATAGCCACCCCAATCTGCCATGGGAACCTTGCCTCAACACTGACGTTTGTCGGGTAAATGTTGCCATTGTTACGTGTTATCTTAATTTATATAGGTATTTTATCCTTGACTCAACCATACTATTTGGTAAAAGTATTAATAAACATATTAATTATTTTCATTCGTTAACTGATTACGGTCCTGTTACACTCCGCGCTCGACGATCTCTAGTTATAAATTAATGAGTTTTACCTTCAAACCGACAATTTACCGGTATCATTTATGCTGTTTCTTTCCTAAACGCCCTGCATGTCGTACGCTATCCGGCTTAATAAAGCGATTTAACAACTGGAAATAGTTTCACTTCCTCGACGAGGAGAAAATAAAAATACGCCAAAACCCAAACAAAAGCAGCCGAAGCCAGAGAGGCACCAGACAAGGTCATGACTTCAGAGCGTCTGCATATACGCACCACCCTCTGGTGTTCGCGCCTCCACGAAGGTGCTATTTTCGTCCTCACCCTCATATCTCTTCGACCCCGACGGGCCAGCGTCTGGTCCGCCTGCGGACGACGGTATTTCGGTGTCTTGTCTAAATTTAGGAGATCCCCTAGACACAATATACTCGGTGGTCAAAAAAAGCCTGCCGTTTTTTTTCATAATTTTGTTAGCCTTTTCCACTGAACGTTTTTTGTGAAAACTCGGCCATTATACAGGGTGAATCATAAGTAATGGTGCATAGTGCAATAACTAATTCTTGAGAGGAAACACTAGTTAAACCTACCTTAGTATAATTGTTGATGATAACAAAGTTACAGGATGTCAATATTTTAACTTAGTTTTCGAATTTTCTCTATAGTTTCTGAATTAATTGAGACAATGGCATGAAATTATAGATGCGTAAGTTTTTTTTTAGTTAATTAATTTAAATTCGTTCACATTTTTGACATAACTAATAGAAGGCACCACCTAAAGCTCACCACGCGTCTTTAAAGTGACATAACTTTTTTGCAGTAGGATATAAGGCAGATTCCGGTCCATACATTGTCCTAGAAATTGGCCTAGTGTGGGTTTTTTTAATTTATGTAATGGAATATCACTTGCCACAAAGGTTACGTGATAGAAGAATATACTCTCATCGTTATCGTGGTTGCTACACGAAGCATGGCTTTTGATATATTTTGTTACATTACTTTTCTTAGACGTATTAATAATTTTCACATACATTAATTTATGAATGATTTTAAAATTTATGAAAGTACCTTTGGGATAAAGTATTGAACCTTGGAACTAACCGTATTTGTATATTTAAATGTTTATGCTTTTAATGTTTTTTGTATATTTAAATGATATGCAATTTTCATAGAACTTTATATTGTTTTTATGCAATGATGTGGCTTTATTTAGTAAACAAAATTACAAATATGAATTTGCATAAAAAAAACTAACCTTATATTTCCATAATTCTTCATTATATTTTTTAAAATTACTGTTTACAGAAGCCTGCTAAAAATATACAGTCTGGAACAGCAAAATGGAATAAATTCAGTAGCTCCATCATTTCGGATGAATCTACATTTACACTTCACGGCCATGTTAATCGCCAAAATTGTCGTTACTGGTCGAGAGAAAATCCTCACTGGATGAAGGAACTACACACGCAAAACCCTGAGAAAGTTAATGTTTGGGCAGGAATAATTGGAGAAAATATCATTGTTTCCTTCTTCATTGACGGCAATTTGAATGCAGAAACTTATTTACCTCTGCTCCAAAATAATGTTGTACCGACGATGGCAAGTTTGTATCCAGCTGAAGGAAACCCACAACTTCCAGGTAATGCAATATGGTTCCAGCAGGATGGTGCACCAGCACATTACGAAGTCAATGTCCGGCAATATCTCCACACGATCTTTCGAAATCGCTGGATAGGGAGACATGGTTCTGTAGAATGGCCTGCACGATAACCTGATCTCACGCCGCTAGACTTCTATCTATGGGGATATGTAAAAAGTATGGTCTACAAAACACTTGCAATAACACTTGCAATTAGATCGATTATCCCGCAGATGTTAACTAACGTTAGAAGATATTTCTATTTACGTCTAGGGCGCTGCCAAGATGCTGGAGGCATGCATTTTGAACATCTGCTGCATTAAAAATGATTCGTTTTTTATTTTAATGTAACGAATTTCCTACGCTGGAGAAACTTTTTTTTCTTGTTAATTTCTACAATCAAATTTAAAATCTATCAGTTTTGAATAGAGACTGAAAAGACCTTTCAAATGAAGTATCACAAGCCCCTACTTCCAGTTTGAAAATTTACGGGTTGTTGCTGTCACCTGAAGGGGTTGAATTTAGGGATGACATTTTTACGTCACAAGATGTCATTTTAGAATTAGGAATTGACGTATCTCAGGATTTAAAAAAATGCGTAATAATGGAGCTACTGAATTTATTCCATTTGGCTGTTCTACACTGTACAAAAGATGAAGTTGCTGGGATTTGAACCCAGACCATTAGATTTAAAGACAAAAGCTCAACCGCTACACCAAATTGTCAATGGCTCAAACTCTCACAAATCTGTTTATGTATATGTCAGCGACATAAGTTCCACAGCCAACTTGAGGTCAAATTTATTTCAATGTTTTCACAATGAAAGGAACAAATTTGATATTTATTTTTAGGAACGATTTTATAAATAAATCTCGGACAGATCGATTTTGTTTTTTAAAGAGACACTATTTTCAATAAATGCATAAAATATTTGAATCACTTGGTACAACCTGAAGGTTCAGGCCTCGGACGAAAATTAAAACACTAAATATACATACATTTATCTGTGGTCATAATATATTTATGAGATGTATTTTCGGCGGCAGAGGGGCTAATACTAAGAGCCGATGTGGAGTTTTTACTTGACGATTGGGACCATATGGGCGCGTTTTGTTAACTGCATTTAAAATAAACTAGTTTTAAAGGAACTGAATTGAACAAGAATCTATTGAAAACACACAATTTAAATGTGAAAATTGATAGTGTACTCATTTTCTTTATTCTTTGTATGCTATTCTTTTTGA
This sequence comes from Aromia moschata, assembly GCA_029963805.1. Classification (NCBI taxonomy): domain Eukaryota; kingdom Metazoa; phylum Arthropoda; class Insecta; order Coleoptera; family Cerambycidae; genus Aromia; species Aromia moschata. The sequence continues at coordinate 249,875 of JAPWTK010000430.1, forward strand.
AATATATACTGTAATATACAGGGTGTTTCACGGTGAGTGGCCTATTAACCGTTTTGGGAGAATTAAAAATAATATGAAGCTGAAAATTTGAATTTGGGGGTTTTCGGGGATGATCTACACATCTAAAATAATGGCGATTTTCTGGCACTTCCGTTTATACAGGAAGTAGGCAGTAACTTCGTTATTTTAAATGGGATGCTATATTTTTTTGCCATAATTGGTTTCTGCTCATCAATTTAAAGTTAATCTAATAACCATTACATATCTCTAAAATGAACGGTTTTCGAGATATATCAATTTTAAGGAAAAAAAATGAATTACGTACGTAAGTAATATCTGTCACTGTGGTTAAATTTAACTCTTGATTTTTTTACCACATAATTGCGAAAGATAGTGCTTACTTTTAATTATACTGCATAAATGTCAAAATGTATAGGGTCCTCAAAATAGAGGGACAAACTTGAAAAACTTTGTCCGTCACGAAGTCGCTTATTTTAAATGGAACATACTGTGTTTTATTGTTTCCTTCGCTCCCTTTTTTTACCCCTTTTGACACATCCTAATATTCCCTATCCCTAAAATGTACGGTTTTCGAGGCATATCACGTAAATTATTAACATTGCTAAAAGATGAATCAATGTAATGTAATATTTAAATAAAGAAATGTAATATTTATCGAAAGAGGATACAAAAAGGGAGCGAACCAGATAATAAAATACAATATGTTCCATTTAAAATAAGCGACTTAACAGATCAAAGTTTTGCAAGTTTGTCCCTCTATTTTGAGGACCCTGTACATGTTGGCATTTATGCAGTATAATTAAAAGTAAGTTCTATCTTTTGTAATTATGTGGTAAAAAATCGACCGTTAAATTTAAGAAAATAAGAAACTAATGCTCCTGTAAATATACGGACAAAAACATTTCGTTTTGAAGATACGGGGTATTAAAAATTCTTTCCCGGATTTATTCCGTAATACTGGTATTTTTTAAATTCACTTGAAATATGACAACTGATTGTAAATAAAAATATTAGGCAAATTCAGATTGCTACTTTCACAGTCTACTTCACTGTTTCACTGTGTCAAGGCTGTTCACGATTAGCCTTGTAGTGTTTTTTACTTTATATAGTTGGGTATTTTGCTAAATAATCCGAAAACGAAATAATAATCTGATACAATTATTATACATTAATTTTATGGCATGTCCTTTCTCAAAAAGACTGTCCAAAAGACTGAGATCTGGAGATCTGGCTGGATATCCCATAATAATAAGTCCCACTATTTGAGATAACTTAAATATTAGGTATGGTGTCCTATATGCGTCGAACAGCCATAGTGGTGAAATCAAATTTGATTTGTATCTTGTTCAGTTTGTCTGAGAGCTGATGTTATTTGTTGTTGCAACATTTGAAGGTAATTTGCACCATTCAAATTATTAGTTGAATTCAGTTTTAAAGTAGTGCCAAAGAAGAGGAGGGATGTTACAAAGAAAAAAAAAGAGGGTTGTTTTTTTTTCACATCTTTTATAAGTTTGATTTCGCGATTATTCTTTGTGCACACTCTATCCATCTTGCCCGTTCTGTCCGTCCCATACCAAAGCATAACTTTGGCACCGACTCAATGTTTCGAACATCATGGATCACACTGTATTTTCATACCATTACTCTAATTTCTCAAGTGGGTACCAAAAAATATTCTACTTTGTACATCGACATAATATTTATTCTAAATCGTCGCAGGTGGCTGTTTATGTCTGCTCCATGAGAATGCTCGAAATGATCCGATGGCTGACCAACGATATATGCGGTAATTGAATATAGAATAGGGAAATAGTTATAAAGGCCATAAGCATGAATATATTCAGCGAGCGTATGTAGTATACGCCGCAATCAAAGCCGTCCGAGAACATCGAGCATGTACATGCAAGTACAGTCGTGGATAAAAGTTTGTACACAGTGAACTATTTTAAATAAGCGCAGGGCTATCAAGACATCAAGTCGCAGTAATGTAATACGCTATTCTTTATAAAAGGTGGCCATATTTGCGATCTGCGACAGCGACTGGTTTTAAAAATGTTTTGAGCTGCGTTTTTGAGACGCGGCAACAAAAAAATTGTTTCTTTGCTTATGCGTTCAGGTTGTAATAAATAGCATCTACAACACCGGTCAACAAAAGAAATTTTTTTGATTTGAGTCTGTATTTTAATGACATTATTCTGACTGAAGTCAAAAAATAACCAGAATGGTCGTCTATTTTTAAAAGAGTTTGATTTTGTCATTTTTACAATGATTGGGAAATATTATATTTTATAGTGAGTTAGTTATAGAGTCATTCTGCAATAGTGTAGGTGCATTTATCAAACTCGGACTCAAAAAATTCGCTTTAGGTACAAACTTAAATGTTTGTGAAGTGTATGAAGCTTATTTTAAGCTGCATTTTGAAATCAAGACAACTGGGCGTCTCATTTCTCGTGTAATAATTGTAGAAACAAGTTAGAAGGTAAATATATACTTATGTAATCACAATACAACTTTTTAGCAATTCTGAATTATGTTTTCACCATTTTTTCATTACTTAAGATGCATATTTTTTATTTTTAGTCCGGTATCGGGTAGAAAAAAAATGTCAAACGAATGCCAATAATATGGAGGAAACGGGATCACAGTCAAAGCTAATATTTTTGTATAGTTAATCCAAGTAAGCGCTAGGCCGGCAAAAATTCCAAAAATATTTTTTATTCAAATCTTTCATCAGTGTCTGCTGCAGGGTCCGAAATTGTCTTGTACCTCCTTGTCTGGTACTGATAAATTTCCAAGTGTCTGCATCACAGACTTCTAGCAGCAGCTATGACAGCGAATAATTCGAGATCACGAAGAAATTCCAAATATATGCATTTCTAAACTGTTTGAAATGTTCTTACATTCATGTTCTTAAATCTGTTACAGTAGCAGTTTTTTACTTTTATTAATAAATTGTGATTCAAATCTATAGCAAAAGCTTGATTTATTTTTACGTACAATTATGTTCTGAAAATAGGAAACTTCTTAAAATCCATAATTTCATTCTAATTGCGGCAAAAGCAAACTTTTTCGATAAAACTATTTTGTCTCTAATTAGTAACATGCAAGATGTAAGATTCAGATATGCAGAACCTAAACTCAAATTTTGTGTTGACCGCTGTAATAGACATGTGTTGATATTGCTACACAACATTACTACACAACAATTGTTTCTATTAACACAACAAATTCAGGGAAGTGAACATGTTCACCTATATTCATTAATGAAATTCAAAGCTGGCCACAACTGTCAAATGTGAAGTTAAAAAAAATATTTTCAAATGAGGACATTAAAGGAAAAATGAAACTAACTCAAGAATAATGAAAAAAAGAAGGCAAGGAAAAGAAATACATTTAATATTAAGTCTGAAAAAAGCCTTTTATATCGCAGCCATTAGGTCGCAAGCATGGTCATAAGCTAAGACACTTAAAGCACAACTAAAAAATAGTTGGATTGTAATTCTGTCTACCCTAATTTGTAATAGTAGACACTATAAATGCATTAAGATTCTCTTTTTTTGGTCTTTTTTTTATTTGTGTTTTTGAGGGTTTAATTTAAAATAGTTCAGTGTATGCAAACTTTTGCCCATGACTGTATGTAGTTATTCGGGCCGGTGAGCTGTTTTCAAAGCCCTCACCGACCGATATTTTAAATATAAGTAAATACGTTGACCGTTGCGGGAGAGGCTCCCAACTCTCCATCAGAATCCATCTTTTCATACGTCAATCAATCTGTAGTGAGTATGCAAAAAGTAAGCGCATTGCACTCGGCTCTTTGCTCACTCAGTCTATAATTCTCTAATTATAATTGTAGAGTTCTGTTACCATCTCAATTACCGAATAGTATCTCACAACGAGTTTGTTATTATTTGCTGAGAAACATTTTGAATGAAAATAATATTATCGTTCATTGTTACTCGTCGTTAGAAGTCGAAGATCCGGATTTCGCCCTTATTAGGTCTCATCAGTGCGCTTTAGCCAATAATTAGGGTCCGAAAAGTGTGCTACAACGCAGGGCCGGCACTATACAACTCTATTAATTAAAGTATAAATCGTATTTTTTTAAACGCCTTGTAAATTATGTACGCTCGTAATTCTTGCCCGTGCATAAGTACTTCACTAACCGTGCCTAGTAACGCGCACTGGGACTTTAGCACACCACTCTCGTGCGGGTGCAGGAACGACTAGATATAATTTAGCCATATATCGAAGCGACGATTCCGTAGTATTTTACATTAGCTCGATGAGAGCGGGTGAAAGGTAGAACGCCGAGTTTAAAATAATTTTATGTATCGTGAGTGACTAACTAATTGTAAGTGTACATACGTATTTTGCACCGTGTATGTATTTATTTTAGAGTTTGTGTAGTGTATTTACATATTATCTGATTTTGTGTGGATTTTTGTAATAATGGCATGAAAATTACGAGGATTTTACAACCGACAGACCACATATATTATGTATTCCTTGCAATCGTCGACTTTATATTTCGTAGATGTCGAGAGTGTGAAAGACATTTAGATTCGAATATCCATCAAAAAAATATTACTGGTACTGTTAGAAAAAAAGAATTTTGGTATGATTTGTGCATACTGTTTTGCGCATGTTGCGTTTCCTAGAACGTGGTCGGTAATATTCATCTTAGACGTTTTTTTAGCCATACATTACGTGAAATATATTAGAAGACATATCAACGTGTCATGGAAAATATCAAAGAGGACATACACAATAAATTTATGTTGCTGACAGTGGAAGAAACAACAAGTTTTGCGGTAATATAAAGTCGTTAATGTTCTGATATTAATATTTTTTTATTTAGATCTATGAATTCAATGTTTGATACACCATTTTTTTAGTGTGCACCATTTTGTGCAACCACCATATGTCGTTCCCGGAAACACACTACTAACGGTAGATCCGCTAAGCAAAACCTATAATATTAAAACAAGGTGATATGGAAAATACATTTGGAAACATTGGGCAAAAAAATTAATTTTACGCGATTCCAAATAACATTCAACTGTCTTGACGTAATTCCATGGGACACTTGACTCTAGTTTCTTGAAAATTCGATAATTTCTTCAACTTTGAGATCGTATACAAAGAAACACTTTGTATATTTTTTGTTCAAATTTGGCAAACGGGGGTTTTAGTGCGTCCTGATTAACGCTGTGGATAAAGATTTTAAATAAAAAAAATAGCTAAATGGTAATATTGCATTTCGGGTGTATAGAAAAAGTCGGAATAGGCCATGGAGTTGTATCTTAAAAGCGACGGTAAAGGCAGCAGAAGTTTTCGATGCCCTTTAAAACAAAAACAAAAAAAAAACTTCAATCGGTTATCTTCAAAAGTGTGGATTATATGATTGTACATAAATAAAAGTAGTCACCCTAATATGTATACATAATTACGTATATATATTGTTTAGAATATAGAATTTAGACTTTAGAATACCAAAACTATAATTTATATTCTGATTTTTACATTAACCCTTAACCAGGCACACATAATACTGAAAATGTTGTATTAATAAATTAAGAGATTATTGGCAGTAGCACTCATTCCCTCTCGTATTATCCAGCACAGTTGTGTTCATAAATAACACAAGAATTAACAAAATCATTTAAAATTAACCTGGTAGCATGACAGGTAAAATATGTGGAGAAGCGTCACTTTAAGAATAGCGGATGAGCGAACACCAGCTGAAATAAAAAACAGGATGGTGCATAAAAATTTAGAAAAGGGCCAACTATCAGGGGTGAATTAAGGTACATTATTTTGGTGTGCTGTGGGGGTCATACCCTTGTACATTTCAGCGAATCTTCTCATTGTGTTATGAGATTGGATAATATAAATATTCACAATTAGCTGAAAATCTAGTTTAGATTTTATATTCACATCCGCGTAGTCAGTGAAATTGTGAAGGATAAAAAAAGTAATACCTAATGTTGAGATTGTGTGTTTAACCGAAAAAAAATCTGTCTATTTCCTATAGAAAATCCTTCAATGTATCAACTTTAAATTTGTAACATTCATACAGTTCATACAGGGTATCCCATAACTATGTTAAAAAGGGTGTGTTGTACAGGTGATTTTAAAGGGGGTCCTTTGTGTAAACTGTTTCGATTAAAGCCTCCTTGCGAAGTTATTCGCACATATAGGGCGAGCCAAAAATATATTTTGATTTTTTTTTTTAAATTCCATACTATGACGATATCTGGAACTGATTAGATTTTGAGCGTAATCGGTCAAGGAATTGAGGGACAAATGGGGTCAATACACTTTTTCTTTGTTTGTGAGTAATTTGCAAACGTGGATAGAGCAAGTACTTCAAATTTGATTCATATGAATGAGGTGTGTAAATAAAGTAATGAGACTGGCAACGTAGCTCGCGATCTAGCAACACTGGGGAGACGGGACGGTAGGTTAACATGTAATGCACCTTCAGTACAAGTTTGAACGTGTTAGAGTCATTTGTTTGTACTTTGTGGCTTTTTTGTAAACCGTTTTCTTCTAGTGCGTTTTAAAAATGAGTGTTTTTTAAGAGCCCAGGTTTTTCGGTGGTTTAAGGCATTCTCAGAAGGAAGAGAGTCGTTTGAAGATAAACCACGCAGGCGAAGGCCATCATCTTCAAGAACCGATGAAAATGTCGATAGAATACGGAATTTTGTGCGTTCAGATCGTCGGTTGACGACAAGAATGATCAGGGAAGAGTTAAACTTGAATCACACCACTGCTCATCAGATTTTGACTAACGAATTGGGGATGAGCAAAATCTGCACAAAAATGGTTCCAAAAAACCTTTCGCAGGAACAAAAGGACATCAGGAGAGAAAGGTGTCTTGATTTTTTTTGGAATCAGTTGAAAATGATCCCCATTTTATTGAACGTGTCATTACTTATGATGAGACTTGGGTGTTTGAGTACGACCCGGAAACCAAAACAAAGCACAGCAAAAAAAATATCAATTTTTGTTCAGTAGTTCCAGAGAAATCTCAATTGTTTTCGGCATATTCCGGCGTGTCGAATTTGAAAGCGCGCGATCGCTTTCCGGGCGCCCGCTCCGCCCGCGGGAGAGAGAGTTCCCCCACCACCGCGACACTTTCCCTTCGCTCGTGCGTCTACGCGGCCGCTCTCTAAAATTACATGTTTTTTAGACGCGCTTTTGATGTACTGATTATTATGGGATCGACTTCAAATTTGATATGGTTGTAGAGGAAGTCTTCAAGAACAAGTATCTTTTTGTAAAATTGCTCTACGACAATTATTGTGGAAATAGGGGCCGTTTTACTAAAGTACCTCTTTTTTACTTTTTCGCAATTTGCGCGAAAACTTATGAATATTTTTTGACAAAAATTTAACTGTAGATAGGTGTTGGAAAACCCTACAATTTGATCCTTTTGAGCCGGAAGACATTTCGAGGATAATTACAGACCGAGTAATTGAACATCGAAAAATCACCAATTTTCGAGGTGCAAAAAAATTGTGCAAAAAGTTATCAATCGATTTTAATGATCCAAAAATAATTTTATTCGTCTTTTCAAGTGCTATAACGTGGTATTTTTTTGTTTTTTTACTCAACATTTTTTTTCGTGCTTAAAAGTCGAAAAAACCTTTTTTCGCACCTATTTGCAATTTTTTCGCAATGATCCTAAAATCGTATTTTGTCCAAAACATTTTCATTCGATTCATACGATTTTTCTTCTAATTATCACGTTGAGAAAGTGCCGCAACTAATTATTTTAAAAATTAATCTACGCCGCCTGGACTATATTCAAAGTAATCTAAAATGAATAGTTTACGAGTTATCTAGAAGAAAGAGAAAACACAGATATAATAAAGCTTTTTTTACATCTTGCTTAACAAGACCACATTTTCCACAACGTTTTCAACTGGCACATCATGAAATTATCGTTTCTTATGACAATCCAGAGGCATCCCAATAAAAATTAGGGATCGTATGGAAAAAGTCCAAACTACCTCATTTCAAAACAGATATCGATATGTCTATAGGGATTTCCAGAGAAAGGATGTGTATTCTGTGAGTACCTAAAGCGGAAAATTTATATATTTTTTTAAATTGCCATCTTGACCCTAAAGATTAATCCGGCCCTGTACAGCCCGCTGACCAAGGGCTGTTTAGATCGGACAGGTTGCAGGCGCGCTGAAATTTTGGACACTATTTCACCTTGATGAGGGTTGGAAATTAATGTCCACGGTCGAAATCTTAGAATGCGGCAGTCGGTCGGTCTACTTTCACCCTTAAGCCGGTATTGTGTAGGGGTGGCTTCGCGCCAATTTCAAGTTCCGAGTTATAGACGAATTACGGCCGTTGCGAAACCGTGAATTTCGTAATAGATTTAAACAGGTGGTTTTCGTAGGCGATTCGTTTAAAGCGAACGTGGAAGATAGGAAGATGACTTTTAGAAAAATGCAGTTGTGTTCTATAGGGTGGTTGGAACCATTCATTAAGAAAAATTAAAATAATAGGGCTTGTAGAAATGACTGATTTTTGAAAATTTGGACTTACGCTTTATGGCGAATTCGATGAATATATTTGCAGGATGGCTGCACTTCCGGTCATCGTCATCGTCAACTACTAGCGACCCGCCCCGGCTTCGCACGGTTTACGACATCACATTAGAAACCTCTAAAATTATCAGTGTTTCTCTACGATATTATGCATGTGTTATACATATAAATCTTCCTCTTGAATCACTCTATCTATTAAAAAAAACCGCATCAAAATCCGTTGCGTAGTTTTAAAGATCTAAGCATACATAGGGACAGACAGCGGGAAGCGACTTTGTTTTATACTATGTTATGATTTGGATTCTACACATTTTTTGGTCGAATTTCAAGAGGTTTCCCTATACCTACAGGTATTTACTATTTTGAGTTATTTCGAGTTTTCTGAAATTTTGTTCATTAGCACCATAATATTTGAAACTATCTGTAGCGGTTATTTTAGGAAATAAGGTATGGGTGCTGGTGTTGTGGTTATTGGATACGGCTTTGCAACAGTAGTTTTATTATTTCTTAGTTATGTACAGGATGTATAAAACAGAACTATCATTTGTCTCAACTTAAAACCATCCAAACTCATGCCCCATATTTTATTTTACATTTTATTGTAGAATTAAATTCTGCAACTATTTATATTAGCATTTCCTGTAGCTATATTTATCACTTTTTAGTTATTTAGCGTTTTTTTACTCACATAACTTCTAATAAATCGTTTGATTTTTAAATAGGATGTCATGGGCAGAGTTGGGCAAATTTTAGTCGATTAATTTAGTCGACTAATGACTAATTTAGTGATTAGTAATGAACAAAAGCGACTAATGACTAATTTATTCATTAATCATAACAACAATGATTAATGACTAAGTTAGTCAAAGAAATCACTCATGACTAAATTAGTCATTATTCATTAGTCACGAAACCGCCAATCAGTAGCCATTAATCATGAGTAACCATCAATCATTAGTTATTAGCCATGACTAATCACAAAAAATTAAAAAAACATTGGAAATGAAATAAAGTGTAAAGAACGAAGTTGTAAAAAAACTACGAATTGAAAAATACGAAAAAATGATAAAAAACCAAAATAGTTAAAAAATTAAAAAACAAGTATTAAAAATTTAAAAAGTAGAGTTAACTAAAACATATTGATAAGTAATGCAAGCATTACAGGGACGTCCCATTAGGTGGTGTACAGATCACTACTTCGGTTGGCAATAGCGAAAATATCATATTTTTTTCGTTATTCACCCCCACCCCCATTCATGTCATGAATTTAGGGATAACCGAGGCTTGGTGCATAACTGGTCTGGAAACCGAATCGAACAAAAAAAAGAATCATCAAAAACAATAGACAATAGCGGAAATGTCATCATATACCGTAATTTACCCCCCTCCATTCTTCCTCCCGTAATGAAATTCAACATTCCCAAGGCTTGCAGCTTAATTTTACCCAAATCTGAGTAGAATAAAATAAGAATCATGAAATTCGGTTGAAAACTGCGAGAATTGCAAGATTTTACTCTATTTACCCCCTTCTATTTCCTTCCTCTAGTGATAAAATTCGAAATTCCCGAGGTTTGTTGCACAACTAGACCGAAATGTGAATTAAACAATTAATGAATTATCAAAACGATTGACAAGAGCGGAAATATATTCATTTAACGTATTAATCCAATTCCCCTCCAATCTCCCTCCCGTAATGAATTTTAACATTCCCAAGGTTCGTAGCTCAATTTGACCCAAATGTGAACAGAACAAAACAAGAATCATGAACAAACACATCACAATTGACGGAATAGCATAATTGACAATTCTGGGAATTGTTAGTTATAATTGTTAGTCATACTAATGATTGATGGTTAGTCATGACTAATGATTAAACTTCAATCATGGCTAACCATCAATCATTGGTATGACTAACAACTAATCATGACTAAACCGCAGTCATGACTAAATCCTATGACTAATTTAGTCATGGCTAAAGTTTATTCAGTTTACTTTAGTCATTAGTCATTTAGTCATATTCTGCCCAACTCTGGTCATGGGAACGATACAACTAGCGAAACTAATGTTACGGCTAACGCTGATATAATTATTACTGCCTACGGCACGCGGCGTAGAAACAATTTCAGTTTTAATCATCTCCAAAAATGCCCATAGGGTTGGTGAGATGCGCGCATTGAGTTTACAAAAGTGTTTCGGTGATAATCGGAAGTGTTCAAGTGTAAATCTTATCCGTATTATTTGAATATTCCTGATTTTCCATCATTTCCTTCGCACCCCATTAAAAAACTAAGTTATTATAAGATATAAACCAATTCAAATAAAAATGTATATAACTAAAAACTATTAAACATAGTTATAAAGAATGCTAATACATATCGATGCAAACTTAATATTGCTTGAAAATTTAAAGTAAAATATGGGGCATTGTGTTTTAAAAAAATTGAGTTAAATGGTAGTTCTTTTTGAAGCACCCTGTGCATAACTACGAAATAATGAAACCATTGTTGATGCCGATTTCCGGTATAATCGGAAGTGCAACCATTTTGAAAATATTTTTGTCAAGTTTATCATTATCATTATCAAGCCTATTAGCTAAAGACCAAAATTTCAAAAATTAATAATTCGTAGAAACCCTAATACTTTTAATGAATGGTTTCAATCACCCTGTTTACAATTAAATGTGTAAAGGTGGCAATTTTGATAGTGAGGAAAACTGAAATAGTTTTGTAATTATTACTCACATTATTTATACCTACATAATTTTTTAACTTTGGTGATATTAGTCTGACATTTTTTCGGAATAATTTTCTGTGTAAGTTAAATTTTGGTTCCAAATTTTGAGACGTTATGCCTTTTGATACACTTCATAAAATCTAATTATAATTTAAAAATTGGATATGTATTACTTGATACGTAGTTGTTTGTTATGTAGTTGTTGAGTTTGATCTGTTGTTGAGTTTGAATGACATGGCTTCTATTATCTTATTATTATTTTATTTCTATAGCTTCAGGTTCAATTTTCTATTTGCATTTGCAAGTGCACGAAAAAAAAGACCCGCAACTTTCCTCTCTACAAATGTTTCCTTTGAAACTTTCCTCTCCAGTCATCAACTGTTTGCAAGTTTACGTACGCAGATTCACCACAAATCGTTTTTAAGGAAATTTTGTGCTTCTGAAAAAAAATTTCTCCAATCAACCATTGTAAGCTTTAGTCAATTAGCTGCAAACTTTGGGCTGCTTTTAGAGCCTTTTCTTTTAGAAAAGGTCCAGATATCGAAATATTTTTGTCTCGCACCTTACAGAACCCATTAAAAACCATGGGTTACACCAGCAATTTTTGGAAATCTCCTTTTTTGTTGCAGTTCCATTTTTCATTCTTCGATATATCCATTTTCCCCATCATATTTTCCAATACTTTTCAGCAAGTTTTCGAACATTCACAAGTATGTTGTTTGCTAGTCTTAATCATACCAATTTTGTCTAGATGAGATAAACGTTTTCTTTTTCCGGAATCTATACTGACACTATCAAAATCAGATGCGAACTGAGTTAAAAACGCTCTCGATACCATCTAGTAGCTTTTATTAGGTAAATTTTTGATTATGTAGTTATTTATAGCTAGAAGTTATTTTTACCTACACAAACAAAAATGTATTTAGATGGTCCATTACTAGAGGATATATATTTAAAACAAATTCCTTTGAAAAATTTTATGAAAGAAAGATTGTCCGCTATTTAAAGGTATCAGTAACCAGAGGTTTTACTGTATATACATATATTTCTCTCAAATAGTTTGATACTTTAAATTTTCAAAGGATCACATGCTTCTAGATAACTTCCTGTATATGATTAATTTTGGAAAACACCGAGCTCTCCACCACACCAAATTGTACTTCCTGGTTAAACGAGCTCTGACCGCATGCAATTTGGAATCGGTGCTGTTTAAAATAATTAGAGAAATGCACCAACTGTTGCATAAATACCGAGACAGGCAAGTATCGACTTCGTGTAATTATTATGATTGAAACCAGGGACATATGGTTCTTAAATATTACATCAAAGAAGCCCAGACCAAACTGTGAACACTAATTATAGTGGCTGTTCTTTCAGTCGCGAATTTACTGACAAGAATGTCAATCGTCAGAATAAAGGGGTCGGATTATAAAATTTAGGCTAGGATTGACATGTACGAGGTGTGTAAATTAAGTAATGACACTGGCAACATAGCGCTCGATCTAGCACCACTGCGGAGATGGGACTTGGATGGCAGTAGGCTAACACGTAAAGCACCTTCACAACAAGTTTGAATTTTCAGTCATTTGTTTGTTCTTTGCGAGTGTTTTCGTAAATCGTTTTTTTTCTAGTGCATTTTAAGAATGAGTGATATTAAGTTAGAGCAACTTTGTGCTATCAGGTTTTGCTTCAGACTTGGACACAGCGCAAGGGATACTTTTGTAAAATTTCAACACGCCTACGGAGGCAGTGTTTTTTTCAAGAGTCCAGGTTTTTCATAGGTTTAAGACATTCTCAGAAGGAAATGAGTCAATTGAAGATGGACCATGCAACGGAAGGCCTTCATTTTTAAGAAATATGTCTTGACTTTTTGGAATCGACTGAAAATGTTCCCTATTTTATGGAACGTGTGATGAGAATTGGGTGTTTGGGTACGGCCCGGAAATCAAGCGCCAAAGCATGGAATCGCATACTTCAAGCTCTCCGAGACCCAAAAAAGCAAGAATGAGTAAGTCGAAGATCAAATTCATGCTGATTTGCTTTTTTGATAGCCAGGGAATTGTCGACAAAAAGTTTGTGCCTCCAGGCACAATCGACGCTTTTACAGAGAGGTTCTTGAAAAACTTCGAAAAAGGGTCATGTATGTGAGATCAAACATCAAGAACAACTGGATGTTGCATTACGACAATACGCCTAGTCATACAGCCATTTCAGTAAACGAGTTTTTAGCTAGTAAGAACATTCCTGTGGCTCCTCAGCCTTCTTATTTGCCTGATTTGAGTGTTTGTGACTTTTTTCTCTTCCCGAGATTGAGAAATCACCTCAAGGAACATCATTTTGGGACCATAGAAAACATTCAAATGACTGTAACCGACCAGCTTAAGCCTATTCCAGTATATGGATTTCCGCACTGCAATGAGGAATGGAAGAACCATTTTCAGCTAAAATAATATAAGAGCAGTATGGGGTAAAGCAATTTTTGGTCATAATTCATCTACCTAAGCTGAAATATTTCCCGAAAATATTCTGTCTCTGGACACTACTCAATATATTTTAGTAGGTAATAATAATAATAAATAATATTAATATACAGAGTGGGCCACGATGAGTTTAAAGTAGCTATCTCGCCGACATTTTTTAAGCGACCTTTCTGAAAATTTGTACGGTAAGGTAATCAACCACATTCTTCTTAATAGTCGTAATTGTTTTTATCTGCAACTTCCGGTTTCACCGGAAATAAAATAATTATGAGATTTGTACGTGGGACACCCAGTGTATTATGATATTATTAAATGGTACACACGATTACGAGTATAACGATACAGCACACTTTTCTACCTCATCGTACCATCAGAAAGATCGCTTGTACAATGGCGGCGATATTGTCACATTAAACTCTTCGTGGCCCACCCTGTATAATAATAAATATAATTTTAGTAGTAATAACAATTTAAAATTATATCTGATTAGTATTAATTAATAATATTTAGTATTGTTGGTATCAATGGTCATAATTTCTGTCAACCGTTGTTGGTGCCTATTATCGGTATCTACTGCTATGGTTTTTATTATCATCGGTATTGCTTACTTTCTCAGAAACAAAAGTCTATACGGTTTGAAATTGTCCAGCTGCTTGAAATTAAAATCGACACTACCATTAATTGTTGGCTAGGATCAGCTAATGCTAGCAGCTGACTTAACAGACTTGGCGGACTTATATAAGTATACCCTGTGTTTTCATTTTCATGCGCAACAATAACTTTCACTAAGAAAGTTATAGAACGCCATACCGCTACTCAACCGTTTCCTTCAACAGCTTTTTGGACGGTATAGTAAGTACATCCACAAGAGAATGTTGTTGAACATTCAGCAGCTCCAAAATTAATTTCTAATCAAATCCGGTTTCCATAACTCGAAGAGAATTTGAGTATACATATTTTGTGTCATTTTTACCTAATCTAGTTTCCTGATCAGTTTAAACGAATGATTGAAACGAATTGAAAAGAATTGTATAAAATACGAAGCAAAACGTAATAAAAATATTAGAAAAGAGGTATTTTAAAAACAAGCAAATATGTAGTAAATTGCATACAGAATTTGCAATTAAGTTATCTATTGTTAAATGTACAGAGAAAAAGTTTTTAGGTTTTGGGTTATAGTTCTTCAAAATGAACCTAAAAAATCGTTTTTATTAATAACTATGACGACTTTGGCGACTATTGCGAGTTTTGGTTCGTTTATTTAGATTATTTGGATGTAAATATCGTTTCACAAAATATCAGCTGAATAAATAAATATACCTATTGGTTGATATTTTGATTGGGGGAGCATAGAACTTTTACGTGGGTTGAATATTTCTTAATGAAATTGTATCATTAGCAAGGTTACTATTTGGGAAGAAATACTGCATCTTGCTAAAAGTTCCTAGAGCAAATCGTTTTTGATAAAAAAATGAGCATTTGCAAGTCCACTTCTGATGAAAAAATACTTCTTGTTTTTGATTAATCAGTTTGTAGATCGTTTTATTTGTCACACCTGTAGTGGTTTATTTTTTGAAGTCATTACTTTTTTTAAAACAAAAATACAAGAAAATAGAACCTAGTCTCTTATATAACTAAACAATGATGGTATGTTTGTGGCAGATGCAAAATTTAGATATAAATGGAAAATATCTATGGTAATTTGACAACTGCTTGATATTTGTACACGCAATTTTTTGAGAACCAAACCATAGTACGTAGAACGACCATACTCGAGAGATACATATATGAGATACCAACAATAGTATATTATGCAACGATCATGTAATTATGGCTATTAATGCACGAGCAGAAAGTACGATTACGAGTGTATTAATAGCCATTACATGAGAGTTGCATACGCTATTTTTTCTACGACCATTTATAAATAAACAACACATTTAAAAAAAATTATTTATTTAAACAAAAATGCAACATATTAACATAATATTAAAGAAACTGATTATCTGGTGCTTCGTCTATAAATGTTCTGATTTCTTCTGGAGAAAACGTTTTCGATTTCTTTCCTATATACCTGTAGATATCCTTCCGAATTACGCTTTAAAAAAGTATGTAACTTCTTATATTTAGATATGTCAAGCTATGTTTAATGTTTAATAACGTTTTTATAATAGAATAATGGATCCATAATGTTGATGATTTAATTTTTTCAGCAAGTTCTTGAAAATAAGCAATTAAAACATTATCTGAAAAGAGGTAACATTATTTGTGTTTCTCCAGTCCATGAACTGTCCATATAATGTTTCACAGTTTTTTTTTATTTCTCTGGTAATATATTCTCTACTGCATTTATCGCCTTTTCTCGAATATCTGGAGGAGTGGAAGATAATTCTTCACTATCACTTAAGTTGTAATCGGACATGGTTTTTGATTTAAATATTCTTAAAAGTTGCTATAAAGAAGCAAACTTTCGTAAACAACAACTGTCAAAGTCAAATCACCAATTTTTGCGTTTTCGCAAAATGCTAGTTGGTTGAAAAAACGTGGAATTTGATTGACTGTCAAATCTGTATCATAATAAAAATTTGTATTATATAATGAACCTTATTACGAAACATGCAGAAGACAGATAATTAGAGAATTATAAAATGGTCGTTGAAAAATAAACAACAACAGACTGTACTTATCGAAGCTTTCACGGCTGCAGTGAAAAAAGAAATGGCACAATTTCAGGTTTTGTCTACTGCGACTAGGGGCAGAGCTACTTTTGGTGCAATGTAACAATTTGCATATGTGCATACATGCAGTTACATATGTGGTACTCAGAGACGTAACTACGCTGACTTTCTAGGAGGCCATGGCCCCATTGTACATAATTTTGACGGCGTAAAGACTGAAAGACTCGGGACTTACAGGGACGATTCACCGGGATCCCAATTATATTTTATTATTCTTTATTTAGATACGTTTTTATTTACCATCATACACATGATTTACGTTTCAATTTACCTTAATATTTTTCAATTGCTGGGAGGGGGTCCAGCCGTCCCTGACCTCAATCGTATGTTGATACTGAGGACATTGTAATGTGAATAGGCAATTGTTTGATACCTACACACTTTATTACGGTTTGGAAACTTTTCCAGAGGGATATCCAACCATTACTTTTTGATATTTACTGCTCATTTCTTCAAATACACATTGGAAGCAGAACCAAGCAGAACCAAACACATTTTACAGTATTTTTAAGTAAGTTGATTTTAGGGTTTTTATTAATTTTTTTCGGCATTATTCCTCAACGAAACCACCGGGTATATAAAAATGTTTAATGTAATGTCTTAATTAAAATTTAGTTTATTTTTTATTATTGTTAATAAAGTTTAGTTCTTGAAGTGGGTACTGGAACTTTCGGCGTAGAAACAAAAACTGGACGTTTTCCATGAAACACCGAACTACTATACTTTTCTCGACGCGCGTTTCACCAACTAAGTTGGCAAAAGTATAGTAGTTCGGTGTTTCGTGGAAAACGTCCAGTTTTTTCTTTTTAATAAAGTTTAGAATATTTTTCCAACAGTATGACCCTCTTGGCTACTCCTATATTCTGTGGTAATAAATAAATCAACATTGTACTTTGAATTACCCATTCAAAGTACATATGATAACTAAGGATAGTCAAAAATGTCTCTATTAACCAGAGACTTATTAGAAAAAATATTATTAGAGAGACACATGTTAGAGAATTATTATAAAAGTTATTATTACATTTACATTACATAATATTACATTACATAATTTATCCATGTAATAGCATTTAAAATGTTAAAGACCAAAGAGATGACATATCGGTAAAGAGATTTAAACGAAGCAATTAATATAATTGTGTTAATTGTAACGTGAGAATTACTTCACATCACGTATCTCTGTTATCTTTCACTTTAGCCGAGGCGGACAGCCTAAAAATTATTATTGAATAATCTGTTTGGAGCTAAGAAAAGCATGAAAGCGACGATAAAAGATCTAAAGCCAAAGGACAAGGAACACAAAGGTCTGACCCTGGCCCGTCAGATGCCTAATCAGATATGCCGGAAGAAAGACCCTTTTACTCTGTCCAGGCAGTAAACGGTGTCTCAAAAATTAAATATTATTTAGATATATCTTTTTTCGCCGAAATTAGTTTAATTTATTTTTATTCCAATGAAATGTGTTGAAAAGGAACCTATGGACGAGTGTGTAAATTAAGTAATGAGACTTTTTTAATATTTCTAAAAGTAGAGGTAATTTTTTTTATTCAAATACAATTACAATTCAGTATTGTCTCCTTCAAAATAACTTCCTTGGGAAGCCACACAGCGCTGGAGACGGTTCTTCTATTCCTCATAGCAGTGCTGCAACTCATATACTGGAATAGCCTTCAGCTGGTCGGTTGCAGTCATTTGAATGTTTTCTATGGTCCCAAAATGACTTGATTTGATACCAAAATGAGGTGATTTTTCAATCTCAGCAGTGAAAAAATTTTTAAATGAATTCGCGAAGATCGTCGTTTAAGCATCCGAGGGCTTGCTGAAATAACAGGTATTGACAAAGAATGTATTCGCCAGATTTTGCATGAATCGTTCAACATGCGCAAAGTTTGCTCAAAAATGGTGCCAAAACTCCTCACTCCCGAGCAAAAGGAATCAAGAATGCACATTTGCGCTGACATTCTAAACAACATTGACACTGATCCAAGCTTGTTGAACACGGTGATTACTTGTGATGAATCGTGGTGAATTGGTGATGAAGTGTGGAAGCGGTTAAAGCAAAAGCAACGGAGGTTCTGAACCAGCTGACAGAAGCGGACTTCCAGCACTGCTTTAACAATGGAAAAGTCGTATGGAGCGGTGTAGAGATCGCCAAGGGGAGTACATTGAAGGCGAAAAAGTTGCTACTGTAATTGGTAACGAATAAAAAATGTTATGACAGTAGCACGCCACTTCCAACTTCTAGCGAGGCAGACGTTTTTTGATTTTTTTTTTGCAAGTTTTATTTGAAGTTTTTTTTGTTATTATAACCTTCTAATTAGGTGTATTAATCACCCCCTATGTGGGTCCCTTGCATCTTTATGAAAATACAAGAATCTCAAATTTCACTAGCCGCCACTGCCTCTGGTATATGTAGTTTTTAGTTTTAAAGTCGATAAAATATGTATTTTTAATTAGCGATTTTGAAATACAATGGAGTTTTGGAGATTAATTCATTTGATATTTGTATAATGTAATAACGTTAATTACAAAACACTGAATAACAAGGTGTGAATAATGATTATTGCACTATTTTTTTTTCTATCGACCCTGTATGTATGGATCGCTTTGGGTCAGCCAAAAGTCTTAAACAAAAAATAATACCTATCTTCTAAGGCAGTGCCAGCTCTCGCTTTTCACTTTTTATACGCTTCGCAAAAACCGGTGTTAAAAACTTTTGTCCCCCTTTCTTTCTATTAAGTCTGCAGCAAAAATTGATATAATCTCTGTCGCTTTCAGAAATGAGATCCCAAAGGAATATCGTCCAGTGCATCTTTTGTAATAACCTCTTAACGCGATCAGATTTCGGTACCGTCGAATTGAATATCTTTTGTGGGCATTGACATAGTACCGACATCCGAAACTGGTACGGGACCGTGGAAGGGTCAAAGGTGGGCGGTTGACGGTGGCGCGTTCGTTCTTCAAAACTATCGCGTCTAATACAACGAGAATAATAGCCGTTCTGGCGCTCGGTTCATAGGTCGCGCAGCACGAAAAGAATAGTTATTTTAGTTTGCAGTGAAAATATTCAAATGGTGGTTAATCGTATGTTTTACTACAACATTTGCTATTTTAACACCTATAAACATCATTGATTGCATTCTACAATATAAATGAAAAACAAATTATGAGCAAGGTAAATGTCAATTTAAAAAAAATATACGAGTGTTTCAACTAAGACGGTTCTTCCATAACTCTTGTTATTGTAAATAAAATACGAAGTGTGTAAATTAAGTAATATGAATTATTTTTTAAATTCTTTTTTTATGACGTCTCTTGAAGTGATTTTTCAATCTCGGGAGGAGAAAAAGTCACAAGGACTCAAGTCATTCGAATTCGAGGTTGAGGCGCCACAGAAATGTTTTTACTCACTAAAAACTCGTTTACTGAAATGGCTGTGTCACAAGGCGCATCGTCATAATGCAGCATCAGGTATTCTTGATGTTTCGTCTCACACCTATGACCCTTTTTCGAACTTTTTCAAGAACCTCTCTGTAAAAGTGTTGATTTACTGTTTGGCCTGGAGGCACAAACTCTTTGTGGACAATTCCCTGGCTATCAAAAAAAGAAAATCAGCACGCATTTGATCTTCGACTTGTTCATTCTTACTTTTTTGGGTCTTGGAGAGCTTGAAAGGTGTCACTCCATGCTTTGGCGCTTGGTTTCCGGGTCGTACTCAAACACACAAGTGTCATCACCAGTAATGACACGTTCCATAAAATGGGGATCATTTTCAATCAATTCCAAAAAAGTCGGACACCTTTCTCTCCTTATGTCCTTTTGTTCCTGCAAAAGGTTTTCTGGAACCATTTTTGCGCAGATTTTTCTCATCCCCAATTCGTTAGTTAAAATTTGATGAACACTGGTGTGATTCAAATTTAATTCTTCCCCGATCATTCATGGCATCAACCGACGATCTGAACACACAAGATTCCGTATTCTATCGACACTTTCGTCGGTTCTTGAAGATGAAGGCCTTCCGCTGCGTGGTTAATCTTCAATCGACTCTCTTCCTTCTGAGAATGCCTAAACCACAGAAAAATCTGGGCTCTTGAAAAAACACTGTCTCCGTAGGCGTGTTGAAGTTTTGCAAAAGTATCCGCTGCGCTGTGTCCAAGTCTGAAGCAAAACCTGATAGCACACAGTTGCTCAAAATTAATGTCACTCGTTTTAAAACTCACTAGAAAAAACCGGTTTACGAAAACAGTCACAAAAAACAAACAAATGACTCTAACAAGTTCAAACTTTTACTGATGTTTAACCTACCGCCCTTCCAAGTCCCGTCTCCGCAGTATTGCTAGGTCGGGCGCTACGCTACCAGTCTTGTTACTTAATTTACACACCTAGTTTGTAAAATATTTCAAAACATACAGGGTTTCATGTGAACTCGTTCAATTTTTTCTTTGGAAAGCTCACTAAACATTAGGTCGACTTTGTTCACCTTATATTGTATCTAAAACTGTACGTTTTGGATATACTTATCTGTTGTTGAAATATATCACGATGGCAACACTTTAAATACGTATGTCTAAATAGCGTCTAAATAAAAAAGTGTGAGACTTGCGGTTTGGATAGTCGTAAATATTGGAAATTACGCTTGACAATCTTTGGAATAACAGCTATCATTTTTTCTTTCAAATACTTATCCTCACTATTCCCACTATTTACCCAGATATCCATCCACACTAGTTTAATGCCGCTGAATGCGAAATTCATTTACCTTTTAATTGATGTAATGTTATAAAAGCTATTTCAATGAACACATCGTTTTGGTCTGGCTATCCGTAATAATAGCTGTAGTTTTGGCATGATTTAATTGTAAAATAATAGCTTTTATTTGCCGGAAATGTGCGGCATAATAAAAAGTAGTTTTCAACCACGTTCCCTAGCGAGTAAGAATCGGCTGTGGTGGTTCGGGAATACCAGGATATTTGCTGTAAGACTCGCGAAGATGTTTAGGCGATTTTAAGAACACTTTTTTTGTATCGCTATTAATACGTCGCCTACTAATCCTAATGCCTACTAACAACTTCGTGGGAGCACCGTTGGTCATAAACATCTTCAATTGACTTGTTGATCGAGGATCTCCAACACTATCCTCGTAATTGTGTTGCCATTACACTCTGTTGCTATTACCGTCTTGTAGCTAGTAATAGTGGGCGTGTATATTAGGGTGGACCTTAATATATTTTTTTTTCGTTTTTTCTCAGCGGGCCGGGTGAAAATCAGTTTGGGTACCTAAAAACTTGTGCGGAAACCAAAACTGCCGCGATCGGAACCTTTTTTCGCGGAAATTTCTTCGTTCCTCCGGAAACTTCAAGAGAAGTCGAGAGAGAAGTTTCGAAGAGAAGAATTGAAATTGGCGACGGTCGTAAAGTGGTCGTTTGAATAGATTCGTTCGGGAAAACGCCTCGGAGCGATCCGAGCAATCTGAGCTGTTCACCCGAACACTCGTTTTTGATTCGAGCGGTCCAAGCGATTCGAGTGATTCGGACGTAAACACACGAATGTAAACAAACACTAAATTAATCTAAACCGTTTTTATCCGGTGAACTGCGCAGATTGCTCGGATCGCTCCGAGGCGTATTCCCGAACGAATCTATTCAAACGACCAGTTTACGACCGTCGCCAATTTCAATACTTATCTTCGAAACTTCTTCTCTCTCGACTTCTCTTGAAGTTGGTGGTAATATGAAGAAATTTCCGCGGCTAATGTCAGAGCGAATAAAGCTACCAACTTTAAGAGAAAAACCGTATTTTGTTTCGAGAATTCATTCTTCCGTTCTTTCGTTTGCTCAAGCTTGAATAACCCTTAAACTACTTCATTGTTGAGAAACAAGCACATAACATAGAGATTTGTATTACTACCCGATTATACTACGACGCAGCTCCCCAATTCCAAAGCATGATGCTAACGTTACAAGTACGTGTACGAACATCGGACACTATAGTATGTTCCATTCCGAAATTCTCTTATAATCAATGTAAAATGACTTCAAGTTAAAGGTAATATTATATTAAGATGATGAATTATTCGTATGATATGGAGCATTTCTTACTACCGTTAAATTATGCAAGTCGATGCAGGAGAATCTATCGTTTGAGAATCAGGATTGAAAAAACAGAAAAATCGCCTTTCGCCATATACGCTCCTGAATTTTGCGTACAACTTGAAATGATCGTAACTCAGGCACCTACAGACTTCAACCGGACGACAAATTGTAGGTTTTTACCTCTACATTTGAATCATGATATGCTTAATACTCCTCAGAGTCAGGTACCATCACCATAATAAATTATTTCATTTTTCAAATTTTTTTGGTTAAATTTGGTGTTTTTTCGCAATTTTTCGCTCATATTTTTTTCACTCAACGAATAAACGAAATCTGACGATTCCATCTGATTCAGGAGAAAAAAATACATGGAAATATATCCTTGCGACTATCAGATTTGATGATTTTCATAGTTTTTGAGCGTATCGAACTTTTTCAGTGATTTTTAACATGTAAATCCCATAAGAAACTTCCGGCGCTTTGCGGCACGGGAAAAAAGGTTCCGATCGCGGCAGTTTTGGTTTCCGCACAAGTTTTTAGGTACCCAGAACTGATTTTCACCCGGCCCGCTGAGAAAAAGCGAAAAAAAAAAAAGGTCCACCCTAGTGTATATTTTTGAAGTTCCAATACAAGTATTATAACATTTAGAATATAATGTTTTTCTATTCTAAAGAGTTCTCAAGGGAATACCCTCTTTTTTATTTTTATGTTTCACACTATTTATGTGACGGCTACAATCGCGTTTATCCCTACACATCAACAACCTTTTTTCTTAAAGACTCTACTTATTACGGTAGCGCCATCATAAAATAAATCCTCGGAATCACCGATGGCTTTATTCACTTTGTCAGCAAATGATATACGTATGTTTTTTGGGCGTTTGCATGTGTAATATTTTATTACTAAAGTAATACTTACTCCGGCGACATAAACATCACGAACACACAAAGAAAAATTCTAGCGTCTGCCAGATGGTCGGCATATATTTTGGCACGATCGGCCAACTCCATTTATGAGCGTCTTCCATTTAATAAACTACTCACAAAAATTAAGGGAGCAAAAAAGAATCTAAATTTTTCCCCGATTTTTGACGGGATTTATCTAAGTGAAAAATAGTCGAATCGCAAATTAAAAAAAAACCGCTTTGAAGCTCCAAAGTTTTCGGATCTGTAGGCTAAAATTTTTAGGCCGCGGTTTTTACGCAAACTGAGGAAATAGCGCGAAAACAATTTTTTCCAAATTTTTTGCCTTTTTTTTCTGGCTCCACGGGCTCGGAAAAGTTTTTATCGGTTAAACGACTATATGGACCAGATAGCCTGTTTATTCAGTTTTAAATTTCTTTCTTTAATTGTTTGCTACGTCCATTTGTCGCGGAGATATCCGAAATTGAACGAAAAAGGACCTTTTTTTCTTCAACCATCCATATATCTCAGAACCAGCGATCGTACAGGAAATTGAAGAGCAATTTCGGAAACTGGTATAAACTTCCTATAAAATCCTGTCACGACATTTAAAAAAAAAATCCGACGTTCAATATCAATATCGTGTGCCTGTGCGTGTGCGTGTGCGTGTGTGTGTGTATGTGCGTGCGTGCGTGCGTGCGTATGTGTGTGCGTGCGCTTTTAGTCACTGCCTACAACCTTTCAGGCATATTTGAAATGCATATTCTAATCATCACCTGCGGTTTCTTAAATTGGGGTAATTGTGACGCAATCGCCGCCTCATGGTATCCCAGACTTCACTATATCTGTATCCACATTCCACCACAGTCACTGCCGCAAGAGTCAAATGCCGCCTAGGCATAATCAATAATTTAAAAATAAAAGTTTACACAAACTTTCAGTTATTTTTTTTTTACCAAAATTGCAAAAATAAAGATTAGTTTTGAAAAAAACTGTTTGTTTTTTTTTACCAAGAAAGCAGATTAGTTTTGAGAAAAACTGTTTTTTTACACACTTGTTAGCTTCGCTATTAAGTGGCTTAAAAATGAATTAACAGCTTGGGGGTACCAAATTTTAATTAATCCAATAAATTTAAATTAAGGAAAATTGAAGTACGGAAGGGGTAAATCGCTTGAAAAATGAGTCATTTTTTTAAATATACCAAGTGACCGATGCAGAATTGAGAAAAAGTGGAAAAAAATTGTTTTTTCCATTTTTATGAAGATTACACAATGTTTAAGAATAAAAAATCTTGCTTTAACCTTTGGTTTTTATCAAAACTTTGATAAATCGGCCCAGAAAAACCGCTAGATGGGTCGATCTGCAGATTTACAGGGCTATTGGAGGTACATTGAAGTGGAAAAAATCCTAAAAGTCCTAGCCTCCCCATCAATATTTGCTAAGATGCAGTCGATTTACCAAAACAAGGGAAAAAGTCACTTTTTTTTCAACTATTTTCAAGTCGATATTGAAGGTGAGACTTTTTTTTTAACGTCTTGACAGGATTTTATAGGGTTTTTATTCCAGTTTCCGAAACTACCCTTCAATTCCTTCTACGATCATTGGTTGCTGAGATATCGATGGTTGAAGACAAAAGGATCTTTTTTTGTTCAACTTCGGATATCTCCGGAAATTGAAGCTGAAAAAGGAAATTGAAGCTGACTAAACAGGTTATCTAGTCCTTATGGTCGTTTAACCAATAAAAATTTTTCCGAGCCCGTGGAACGAGAAAAAGAAGGCTAAAATTTTCAAAAAAAGTTTTTTTCGCGCTATTTGTTCGGATCGCGTTAAAACAGTGGCTTCTAAAAAATGTTCGCCTACAGATCTGAAAACTAGAGTTTTGGAGCAACAAAACGCTTTTTTTTTTTAAATCCGCGATACGACCATTTTTCACCCCGTCAAAAATCGGGGAATAATTTAGATTTTTTTTTGCTTCCTTAATTCTTGTGACTACTGTGTATTAATCTCCAGGAGATTAACCTTTTACAATCAAAAGTCACCTTGCGGGATTCTCGCCGCGTGGCCAGCATTCAAATAAACCACCCCCGAGAACGTCTAATAAATTACGAGCCTTTATTATCGAGACAATCAATTTTTCCTGCAGGGGGCGGCGGCGGCGGCGGCGGGCGTTGCGTCTTGAATCGGCGTCGGCGGTGCCAGGAACCGGGCGCACAAACGACTGCGATGACCGCGGACACGGGAAACTCGGGCCTCACGCGAGTAGCCAGGGGTCACGACAGCCCGCGGGGGAGCGCCGGCGGCGGGGAGGTCGCCGTGTGGCACCGCTCCCCGGCGCTGCTGGTACGGAATGGCCAGAGGTCACACGGCTATCGACCAAACTCGATGAACGGCCTAAATTTGGCGGCACGACATTTCGTTGTTCGGAAAAATAATTCCGACGAAACGAATCGCAATAATAATACAGGCTCACAAAAAAAGTGTCTGGTTCTGGGATGAAGACTAACTTTTTCTTATGTATTTTGTGCCGCTGAATCCGAATTCGTCATAAAAAAAATAGGGGTTCCGCAGCTAATTTT
Source organism: Aromia moschata (assembly GCA_029963805.1). Lineage (NCBI taxonomy): Eukaryota > Metazoa > Arthropoda > Insecta > Coleoptera > Cerambycidae > Aromia > Aromia moschata. Next base: position 275,990 of record JAPWTK010000430.1, read on the forward strand.
GGAGATAACCTCAAAAAACTGTCGAAAACGACGTGTTTCGGTTGTAAAAGGTTGAGAAGACCAAAAAAATGCCCACAAAAAAAAGTATCTGGTTCTGGGATGAAGACTAACTTTTTCTTATGTATTTTGTGCCGCTGAATCCGAATTCGTCATAAAAAATAGGGGGTTCCGCAGCTAATTTTGGAGATAACCTCAAAAAACTGTCGAAAACGACGTGTTTCGGTTGTAAAAGGTTGAGAAGACCAAAAAAATGCCCACAAAAAAAGTATCTGGTTCTGGGATGAAGACTAACTTTTTTCTTATGTATTTTGTGCCGCTGAATCCGAATTCGTCATAAAAAAATAGGGGTTCCGCAGCTAATTTTGGAGATAACCTCAAAAAACTGTCGAAAACGACGTGTTTCGGTTGTAAAAGGTTGAGAAGACCAAAAAAAATGCCCACAAAAAAAGTATCTGGTTCTGGGATGAAGACTAACTCTTTCTTATGTATTTTGTGCCGCTGAATCCGAATTCGTCATAAAAAATAGGGGTTCCGCAGCTAATTCTGAAGATCTGTCGAAAATGACGTGTTTCGGTGGTAAAAGCTTGAGAAGAACAAAAGACAAATATTTGCTTCACATCAAAAACACTCTGTTTCTACGTATTCTGGCCTGCTGAATCTGAATTTGCTATGAAAAAAAGAGGTTTGACCAACGGATTTTGGAGATAACCTCAAAAAACTGCTGAAAACGACGTTGTTTGTAATAAAAGCTTGAAAGAAATGGGAATATGATTCGCGTCACATAAAAAATACCGTATTCCTATGTATCTTAATTTCTTAAACCCGAATGTGTTATGAAAAATTTGGTTTAACAAGTGAATTTCAAAGATCATCCTCAAGAATATGTAAAAATTGCGTTTTTAACAGTAAAATCTTGAATAACGTGGATTGAATCAGTCTAAAATCAAGACTAAGTGGAAACTCTTTTAGTAATCACACGAACATACCATTTGACTTTCTGGAATTCAGACTACGAAAATAACTTGAAACAACAGCAAGCTGAAGACAAATATGAAGATTGTTGTATCTCTGAGAGCGGAAATCTGGCAATATTCTGGGATTCAGTGGCACAAAATACATAAGAAAAAGTTAGTCTCCGTCCCAGAACCAGATACTTTTTCTGTGGGCATTTTTTTGGTCTTCTCAAGCTTTTACAACCGAAACACGTCGTTTTCGACAGTTTTTTGAGGTTATCTTCAAAATTAGCTGCGGAACCCCTATTTTTTATGACGAATTCGGATGCAGCGGCATAAAATACATAAGAAAGAGTTAGTCTCCATCCCAGAACCAGACACTTTTTTTTGTGGGCTTTTTGGTCTTCTCAAGCTTTTATAACGGAAAAACGTCGTTTTCGACAGTTTTTTGAGGTTATCTTCAAAATTAGCGGCGGAACCCCTATTTTTTATGATGAACTCGGATTCAGCGGCACAAAATACAAAAGAAAAAGTTAGTCTCCATCCCAGAACCAGACACTTTTTTTTGTGGTCCTGTGAATAATAATAATACTCACCCTATAATTACTCCGAAGAGTAACACCTTAGGTTCTCTCAGGCATCTGTGCGGGAAGGAGTGGCTATTATTATTATTTGCTATGGCGCACTGGGAGCGACTTAAGATTATTTCGGTAACGCATTTGCTTTACAGTTGTGAGGAAACCCAGAAAACTCAGAACATTACCTAATCTAGGGCATGTGCGGTTGGATTGGCATCTATGCATCCACACCTATACTAGTGGATTCACATCAAGTCCCGACAGAGAAAGCGAGACAATTAAAAATCCTCTTCCTCGGCCGGGACTCGAACAACGCACACAGAGGTATCGCGACTGGAAAGACGGTGCTTTAACCCGATCGTCTACCTGTGCCACTGTCAATGAATTATATATTTCCATTATACAGGGTGTCATGAAGGTAGTCATACTTGAAACAGATGATATAGTAGCCCAATTTATACTAGGAATAATTTTTACATTATTAACCCGTATGTAAAGTCTCACGGTTTTCGAGATATTTTTTTCGATACATAGGTAAAGCTAAGTTCCTAAGACCTAAAGAGTGGATCATCTATTGGTTTATTTTTAAAACGTTGAGTGTTATTTCTACATTGCCGACACTGACGCGCTTGACATTTGACATATATGTAGTGTCTAACCTCCGCTGTAAGAAATGGATCGTTTTACGCTTGAACAACGTTGGGAAATATTGAAAAATTATTTCCAAAGTAAATGCTGTGTTGCAGAAACAGTGAGAAAATTGAGAACAATTTTTGGTAGAAATGAAGCTCCGTCAGCGCCTGGTGTAAGAAAGTTCTTAAGGAAAGTTCATGAAACTGGCATGCTTATGGATAACAGAAGTCATTCACGTGCATCCGGTGCGCACAGCTGAAATAATTGCTGCTGTTGCACAAAATGTGCTTGAAAACCCAAGAACCTCAACCCGTCACAAAGCACAACAACTTAATGTCAGTCGCACTTCTCTGATGAGAATACTGTATAAAGACCTCGGATTATTTGCCTACAAGTTGCAACTTACTCAAGAGGTAAAGGAAAATAACCATCCACATTGTTATCGCTTCCCCGTGGTGGCTTTAAATGAGTTAGAAAATGACTCCGATTTCAATCGAAAAAATCATTTTTTCGGACGAAGCTTATTTTCATCTTGGAAGACATGTTAATAAACAGAACTGTAGGATTTGGGGTTACGAAAATCCACACGTAGTCATAGAGAAGCCAATGCAAGAGTGACTGTTTGGTGTGGGTTTTGGAGTGGCGGCATCATTGGTCCGTACTTCTTTCAAAATGAAGATGGTAACAGCGTTGCAGTAAATGGAATGCGTTACAGAGACATATTAACTGATTTTTTGTGGCCGCGATTGGACGATTTGGACTTGGACGAGCTTTGGTTCCAGCAGGTTGGAGCAACGTGTTACACAAGCCTTGAAACAATATAATAACTAAATTCGGTAACCGTGTTATCAGCCGCTTTGCAGACATTTAATTGGCCATTGCGCAGCTGCGATTTAACACCGTTGGACTATTTTTTAAGGGGACATATTAAGGACGGTTGTTACTCCAACGATCCACAAACAATTGACGCACTGAAGGAAAACATCAATCGAGTTATTGATGCATTAAGAGTTAAACAATTAGAGATACAGTTAAACAATTCATATTACATTTAAATGACCTTAATCCTAATTTTATAGTAAAATTAATTTCTAGAATTATCGAAGATTACACCTAGTAGGTGCCTATGTCGAGAGTATAGCATTTGTGATTATTAAAAATGTATGCTCTTTGAGGAATTAAATTTAGTAGTCATTTAAAATCCTGTTTAAATTTGGCTTAAAATTGGTTTCTTCAAGAACATCAAATTTATAATTGTCATTATTTTTGTAAAATAAAATTCGGTGTCGGTAACTTTCTTTGCATTAATACTTTCAAATAAAATATGTCGCGACTTTGCTAAAGCAGATATACATGATATATGTATATTTTTGAAAAGGAAAACATTGGAGGAATCAGTATATATGTAATAATATACACGGGTTCCATTTGGAAAACCAAAACTTTGGTTCAGTTTCATGATTACTGATGTTCAGTTGTTTTTTCTCATAGCATATTATAAAAATTTATGCAAAAATCTATAACTTTTGTCCTTTCTAGTGTTTACCTGTCAATATTTTTAAATATTTTGTCTAATCGTGGGTGAATTTAGGTTTGTAACGTAAAACAGCAAACATCGTCTTTCCGAGAAGTCACCACAGACATTTTCTTAAAAATCATAGAGGTTATTTCACCGATTATTTTGGGGTTTCTGGGTATTGCCGTGTATGATGAAATCATGGTGAAATAATGAAACCACCGAGTCATCAGAGAGCGGTCATGAAACCTTTTACTCTAACAATAAGAGGTTATTTCATTTACCGTTGGAACAGTTGGGAGGGGCTTTAGTCTAGCGACATGGCGACATTGGTGAGTGAACGCAATAGGGATTGAGAGAGGAGTGAAAAAAGCACTTAGATGGTTGTCTTATTTAAAATCTCTTTTGAGACATGGTGTATACGAGGTGTGGCTATTAAATAATCGAACTGATGCCGCTACCACCGTGCTGCGAGCGTGTCGCGTAAAGTTTGAACAGAATTGTGTCTGGTGATACTTTTCCCATTCTGATCTCGCTGGACAAGCTAGTGAGTCGCTCAGTTTGACTGTAGTAGTCGTTTGAATTAGTCTACGCACTGGTGACGCGTAGAAAAAAATGTTAAGTGTTCAGATGGAGCAACGGGTTAAGTTCCTTGTTAAACTGGGGAAAACTTTTACAGAAGCTTATGCAATGTTAAATACGGGAATGAATGTTTATCTCGCACACAAGTTTCTGAATGGTTTAAACGGTTTAAAGAAGGACGTGAAAACGATCCGCGCCCCGGACGGCCCTCAATGTCAAAAACGGACGAAAACATTGAAAAATTGGTAAAAATGATGCCAAAACTCCTCACTCCTGAGCAAAAGGCATCAAGAATGAACATTTGCGCTGACATTGACACTGATCCAGACTTGTTAGACACGGTAACACTGAAGGGGACAAGATTTGAAAGTGTGGAAACGGTTAAAGGAAAAGCGATGGGGGGTTTGAACCAGCTGACAGAAGCGGACTTCCAGCACTGCTTTCAACAATGGAAAAGTCGTATGGAGCGGAGTAGAGATCGCCAAGGGAAGTACATTGAAGGCGAAAAAAGTTGCTACTGTATTTGGTAACGAATAAAAGGTGTTACGACAACAGTTCGGTTATTTAATACCCACACCTCGTATGTTTCCTTATCAATTTGCCTTTACTCTATATGAGGCTATATTTTTAATCAATTTCCAGGTTCATTGCATGAAGTGACAAAATTTATGTTCAAATGAGGATAAGAGTAATTAATTTGTACTTGCCTTGTTCATAATTATTGTCAAAGAGCTGTAGCGGTTAATTAGTGACGAACAGAATATAGTTATAGTTAAAAAAGTAATTAGTGTGCTATGTACTTGTGTTTACATATTTTTATTGATTATATTGTAAATGCGTATTTTAATTAAATTAAATCATGCTGATAAAACTAAAAAGCATATTAGCAACTGATTTCAAATAGATCCAGATATAAGTTAGGCTATATTTTCTTAAATCATCGATGTAAATACTAATAAGAATTTGGTAATGGCCAATCCACCTTGTTAACCGGGTCATTTATTATAAAATTCTCAAATAGTACCTTAATTTGAAAGTTTATTGAATGTTTTAATACCTAGTTACTAGTCATATCTACTTTCTTTGTTCATATGAAAACATACAAACTCACACCATATACTTATTTAAACTTTTATTTACTTATATAAAATAATTATTTTTTCTACACAAACAGAAAATAGAAATTATACAAAATCAGAATTATACGAGGTGTGTAAATTAAGTAATGCGACTGGCAACGTAACGTCCGATCTAGCAACACTGCAGAGACGGGACTTGGAAGGGCGGTAGGTTAACATGTAATGCACCTTGAGTACAAGTTTGAACTTGTTAGAGTCATTTGTTGGTTCTTTTTGACTATTTTCGTAAACCGGTTTTTATAGTCCGTTTTAAAAATGAGTGACATTAATTTTGAGCAACGGTGTGCTATCAAGTTTTTCTTCAAACTTGGACACAGCGCAATGGATACTTTTGCAAGCAAAACTTTAACACGCCTATGGAGTTCAGGTTTTTTGGTGGTTTAAGGCATTCTCAGAAGGAAGATAATCGATTGAAGATGATCACGCAGCGGAAGGCCTTCATCTTCAAGAACCGATGAAAGTGTCGATAGAATACGGAATCTTGTGATTTCAGATCGTCGGTTGACGACAAGAATGATCGGGGAAGAGTTAAATTTGAATCACACCACTGTTTTCCACCATCAGATTTTGATTAACGAATTGGGGATGAGAATAATATGCGCCATTTCAGTAAATGAGTTTCTAGCCAGTAAAAACCTGCGACTTAAACAATAATGAATTGTAATTCTATTCGAATAAAATAAATAGTATCATTACTTAATTTTCACACCTCGTATTTATTTGTCAGATATTAGTAAAACAAAACATAACAACTTGGGCATAACAATAATTGCAGTGCCATTCAATTTGTTCCAAGTTTAGAAAAGCAAGTCAAAACGTATTTTTAAAACTTTTTTAACTATCCACTTTGATTTGGAAATGTATGGTTAATTTTTGAGAATTTTTCAACATAAGAAAACGTGAAAAATTGAACATTTCTTTCATTTCTGGTATGGCAGTTTTGAGGTTTTGTCTGCACTGTTACTTGAGCAAGTACAATACAAAATACGCATATGCAGTGTCAAAAACGTATGAGTTTTTTATTAACTAGTCATAAAAATTCTACATAACATTACTAGTTTTAACTGACTGTTAAAATCAGTCTTTAATAGAGGTGAAGAACATATCTGAAATCATTGAAGCTAATTATTTCACTTTTAATATGTTGACTGAAAAATATATTTTTAAAACAAGAATAGTCAGTGTATTGTAAAATTTAAACAACATTATAAAGACAAAAATGCCAAAAAAATGATATGATATTGAAATATACGCAAAAATTTGCCTTTACAACTCACAACTTTGGACAAAAAATATTTACTTAGTGCAATTGAAACTAGTCTCATTAATTTTTCTTTACTTTTACATTCCGTACAGTTTTCACTGAAACTTATTAACAAACATTGATATAATTCAAGTATTAAATGTATTTTCTATGTGTCCGTTAGATTCCAAGACTCGATTCACTGTTAGCCAGGATGGCCAAAGGTCATATCACTATCGATCAAACGGGATAACGGCTGATACCGTGTCACGACGTTTAGTAAAATGAAAAAGATTTCGTCGAAACGAACCGTCTATACACATGGAACGGCCGAGGGAGGTAATTAATTTGGATATTTTAGGAACTTAATCGATGTAGTCATTAAACAACAAGGCGCCGTGAATTCTTGGGCTGCAGCTTGAGTATTGTACAAGGGAAACGGATGTCTAGTTATCAGAATCCGATGTGGTTTCTTAATTTAACCGTTTGTTCACTGACAAATTTTTTTGAAGGAAAACATCAATCGAGTTATTGATGCATTGACAGTTAAACAATTAGAGATACAGTTAAACAATTCATATTACATTTAAATGACCTTAATCCTAATTTTATAGTAAAATTAATTTCTAAAATTATCGAGGATTACACATAGTAGGTACCTATGTCGAGAGTACAGCATTTGTGATTATTAATAATGTATGCTTTTTGAGGAATTAAATTTAGTAGTTATTTAAAATCCTTTTTAAATTTGGCTTAAATTTGGTTTCTTCAAAAACATCAAATTTATAATTGTCATTATTTTTGTAAAATAAAATTCGGTGTCGGTAACTTTCTTTTCATTAATACTTTCAAATATAATATGTCGCGACTTTGCTAAAGCAGATAGACATGATATATGTATATTTTTGAAAAGGAAAACATTGGAGGAATCAGTATATATGTAATAATATACACGGGTTCCATTTGAAAAACCAAAACTTTGTTTCAGTTTCATGATTACTGATCTTCAGTTGTTTTTTCTCATAACATGTTATAAAAATTTATGCAAAAATCTATAAATTTTGTCCTTTCTAGTGTTTACCGGTTTTGGAAACTTTGAAATCTTTTTTTGAGACGGATGGTAGAGTATGGTTGTAGGAAACTGTATTTTCGTATGAAAATAACTGATTGAAAATATGATTTAAATCTATGAAAATAACATTGATGAAAATAATTCAGATATAAAATTAGACGGATGACAGTTTCGGTATGAAGCCAACAGGAAATAAGAACTATCCGGTTAATTCAAAGGAGCCTTGATGATATGTTCAAATATGATTATTTATTTTATAAACGTAAGGAATTTAATTTAGACTGTAAGCGCCACACGGTGATCGATTTTCATCGAAACATTCTACATTCAAGCCAATTTTAAAGCCAAATGGATGTTTTTGGGCTCGAATTGTTCTTTGAGCAATTGTCTACAATATGTGATACCGCTTTTTTCGATTAAAATAATTGGCCGACCTTGCCAAAACGCCAAAGTTGGTGAATTTTCCAAAAAAATTGATTTTTTTCTCTGCAACTTCGTCGATAATCAAGCTACAAAGTGCAACATTTTTTTTCTTGAAAGTGCATAAAAAAAGATTTGATTTGACTGAACAATAAATAGTGTCGCTCGGATCAAAAGTTACAGGGGTTTAAAAATAGACTCATTTTTAGCTTATATCTCATGATCTACAAGCTCGATTTCATGATTCGAATATTATTAGATAGAGAAATGGTGGACAACCATTATACACATATGTTTTATACAGCAATTCATCAATTATTAAAAAAAAATAGTTGCATAAAAATGAAAACATGAGGAAGCAATGCGCCAAGCATTTTAGGAAAAGCGGTTTTTCAATTTACTTCAAAAAGTACGTAAAATAATTGATACAAAATATATTGTAAAAATGCAAAAACATATTCTAAAGGATATCATACAAAAAAATGTTGAAGTTACTTTTTTATTTTTTTTGTTATTAAGAAATAAACGGAATTAAAAACAAAACTATTTCATTTCGTTTTTAGTTTCGTTTATTTATTGATAACAAAAAAAATGATAAAGTAACTTGAACATTTTTTTGTATGATATCCTTTAGACTATTTGGTTGCATTTTTACAATATATTTTCTATCAATTATTTTACGTACTTTTGAAGTAAATTGAAAACCGCTACCAAGTGCTTGGCGCATTGCTTCCTCATGTTTTCATATTTATGTAATAATTTTTTTTTAAATAATTGACGAATTGCTGTATAAAACATATGAATATAATGGTTGTCCAACATTTCTCTATCTAAAAAAATTCGATTCATGAAATCGAGCTTATAGATCACGAGATATAAGCTAAAAACGAGTCTATTTTTAAACACCTGTAACTTTTCATCCGAGCGACACTATTTAATGTTTAAAAAGTTAAATCAAAGCTTTTTTTATGCACTTTTAAGAAAAAAATGTTGAACTTTGTAGCTTGATTATCGACGAAGTTGCAGCGAAAAAATCATTTTTTTTGGAAAATTCACCAACTTTGGCGGTTTGGCAAGGTCGGCCAATTATTTTAATCGAAAAAAGCGGTATCACATATTATAGACAATTGCTCAAAGAACAATTTGAGCCCAGAAACGTCTATTTTGCTTTAAAATTGGCTTGAATGTAGATTTTTGTACAATTTTCGATGAAAATCGATCACTGTGCGCCATCCGATTCTATAACTTGTCGCCAACGAGTAGGAAAACTGCGGATACCATTCGATTACAGATAATGCAGTGTAGTTTTTTTTTGCATTAATACCAATTATTATAAATGTTATGAATAGTACATGTATTCAATGCTACAGTATTTGTAATCCTCAGTATATTTTCTAGGTGGTTTATGAAATTCTAGGTGGTTTTTGTGAAAAGGAATTGACCGTAGAAACATTTAAGTTTAGGGCTACTGCTAAACGCTAAATTAATATATTGGACTGTAGTTTTGATTAATATTTGAATTTTATATTTAAATTACCTTTCCAACAGCTGTCAACAACTATTATCAAAAATAGCGTATCAAGGATACTACTAACTTTGGGGAGCACGCTCCCAGAACTCGAAATGAAAGTTGTGAAGTAATACAGTAGTTGTATATGTCTATTTGTAGATGGTGACGATTCAAATGTTTTATTTATTAAATGCTTTCTGAGGGCACATAACAAATTGTAGTCAGTTCAAAACCTAACTGCAAGAGTTCAAGGCGTGTAGCAAAAAAACTTTAAATAAAACTTGCGGAATTATTTTTTAAAATATGTCTGCCACATCAGAAAATCTTGGAAACGGCTTGCAAAATATTTGCGATTTTTTTTTCACAATGTCCAAATGAATACAGAAACTTTTTATTGCTGAGCATTTTGTAAAATTTTAATTTTGCTCAAAGATACAATTTAAAATCGCATTAATGAAATGTTGGAAATAAATAAAAATACCAATTAGCATAACTTTTACAGATTTGGAAATTTCGAGAAAATCAACTCAGAAAATTTACTCGGTGATTGTGAAAAAAATGTTTTGTAAATATTTTGCAAAAGGATTAAATAAGATCTTCTGGGAAAGTGGCCATTTATTGAAAAAAAGTTTCATTTGAAGATTTTTTACCGTTACAGCCTTCTACTTAGGTCTAGTAATCGCAATCACCCCCTAAAATATGATGTGGATCACATACCTCCTTATGAAAATACAAGAATGTCACATTTCACTAGTCGCCACTGCAGATATTGTAATAAAATTGCATAACTTGTGTATTCTAAGTATCTAATTGGTTGCTATGAAAATTATGTTAGCCTTCTTTACGCAAATATATACTTTGTACAAAATGAAAACCGATGACGCTATTAAATGGGTGCAGTGATATCACCACTCAATTGTTTTGAAATAAAAACTATAATGGAGTGTTTTATTGAAGATCAAAAGCTGGTATTTGCTCACAGTTTGAACTTATCTGAACATTACATTGGCTTTAATAGTGGTTTGTGTCTTTTGTGAGCTTCTCACTTTTAGTTTGAATTGAAAAACCAAAAGCTATTTTCAGAACAATCCGTGTTATAGTTAGTAGTCAGACTTCCGTTTGCGAAATGTTTGTAATGAAAAACAGTTAAACAACTGCTGCCCAAAGTTAGTAGTATCTTTGATAGTCTATTTTTGTTGATAGTTGTTGACAGTTGTTGGAAAGGTAATTTAAATATAAAATTTAAATATTAATCAAAACTACAGTCCAATATATTAATTTAGCGTGTAGCAGTAGCCCTAAACTTAAATGTTTCTACGGCCAATTCCATTTCACAAATAGCAAAAACAATGAACTTTCAAAAAACCACCTAGAAAATATAATGATAATTACAAATACTGTAGTACTGAATACAAGTACTATTCGTAACATTATTTATAATAATTGTTATTTGACAAATAATTTTTTGGGATGTTTGACAAATAACGATCTACTAATTTTCTGCCGACGTTTCGTCCAATTTATTTAGACTTTATCAAGGCTACAATTGTATAAGAAAATTTTTTTAAAAAAATTGTAGACAGTTGGAGTTATAAAATTATTATATCTAAAACATTACCTCAATTAGTGCTTTTTAAAATAATGGTCTAAAAAACCCTAATTGAGGTAATGTTTTAGATATAATAATTTTATAACTGTAACTGTCTACATTTTTTAAAAAATGTTCTTATACAATGTAGCCTTGATAAAGTCTAAGTAAATTGGACGAAACGTCGGCAGAAAATTAGTAGATCGTTATTTGTCTAATATCCAAAAAATCCTTTGTCAATTGATGTTTTATAGACGCAACCTATAACTACCAATAATTGTCATTTATGCAAAAAAAACTACACTGCATTATTTATAATCGAATGGTATTTGTAAGAAAATTTTTGGTTTTCTATATACATTTTTTTTTATTTCAAAACTTCCGTGTGTAAAAAAAAGCACGTTATTCCTGAGTAGAGAAACAATTTTAGGAGCCTTTGTACCGAGAAAAATAATTAACAGAGCAATATTTAATTATATTTGTACTAAATCATATTAAAAATACATAGCAGATTACAGACCAAAAATTGTAGTGGTACAAAGGGTAATTCGAATTTTATCAGCTCAACATTTGTAACGTTTCTTATTTGATACAAATTATTTGATACTGATAAAAAATAATTCCTTTGATGAAAAACATATCTGGTGACAAATATAGTTTCGCATTAAATGCCACTATTATGTACAAGGGGATTCTTAAATCTTGGGCATTTAAAAGGGTCTTAAATAACGCAAACGGTGTAATAGTGCCTTTTATAGGATTTACACCGGACCACCCCACATTTTAGTCGCATGCATCTCTCAAAATCGTCCACAAATGTACAAGTTATTAGGGCATTAAAAACAGATTAGGATAAACCACCCACGTGCAGAATGCTTAGCAAAAGGACTATTTGTATGAAAATAGTTACTATTCAGATGTGGAGACTAGGGACGATTCCTAAAAGCTGTATAATGTTGAAAACTTTTATTAGGAACTTTTTAAATTTAAATCTAGATGTGGAATTAAACATAGTGTTTTGTAATAAACTACAGTTAATAAGGTGAGTTTTTTTGCAACATTTGTATGTTGCCAATGGTAAATATAATTAAAATTTGAAATTACATGTAGTGCCTTTTACGTTTACAACGTCTTCAACTTTTATTATGTACATACGTATATGTTCAGCTACTATCGAGTCCCTCTTAAGTCACCTTCGCTTAATTCACATTTCCTCTTATGTCACCACGTTTCTCCCTATTATGTCACGAAACTCTCCCTCTTAAGTCGCCGCCTATAAAAGTTTTAGAACTTCGTTTGGAAATTGGATTCTCGCATGAATATGTACAATTTTTATTGAAAAAAAAATTGTATAATACATTAAATATAGACACCTAACCTTTAAAATAGGTTAGGTGTCTTTTAAAATATTTAACCTTTAAAATATTCACTCAAGCGGAAAATTGAATTTTGTCACGCACGACTGGTTATACCTACGTTGATTTTTTCGTTCAGCTGGCTCATTTTTCATTATAACAAGTGCTGTGGTACATCTCTAAAAACGTCTTTTTGCAACTAAAAAACACGAAAAAAGTTGAGGTTATGATTGCTTTTAAACGTGACTTAAGAGATAATAAATTTCGCGACTTAAGCGAGAAGATGATGTACGGATTTGGTGACTTAAGAGAGAATCGAGTGTATTTAATGTTCCTTTACACATACAGGGCCACAAAAAATGATTGTGTTTGAGGTATCAATATGATTTTTCGACTCAAATGGACCTCTTAAACACGAATCTAACCTTGGTTTAAAAATTTTTTACCTTAAAAAATTGAAGGTTACATCAATTTTTTTGCAAATTTTAACGATTCCATTCGAAAGAGCGACCTCTAAAACATAGGAATACATGGTTTTAGTTATTTTTTCTATCAGTAATATGAGCCTCTAACTTCATGTCTCTTGTCAGTGCACTTGGGCGTTAAAGGGTTAAGTGCACAGGGCATGAACCTACCCCATAGTGGTCTTTGACGTTAAATCCCTGAACTATGAAATTACAACATAAAGTTGTATAATTTCTTTATGGCGAAACATTAATTAGGCTATTGCTGCCGTAGCCGATGGCCAATTTTTTTTAAATTCCTACGTCTACCGTCAGAAGTTTTCAAATTTCCCTAATGGAACGCTCTAATCCGTAATAACAACACGGGTTTTCGACCGATCTCTTTTTTTGCGCCGATCCTCGCTCAAGGAGACGCGGTAATCCCGCGGCCACAACCTGCGGTCACGGCGGGCGTTTGCGATTTTTTGGAAGTGCACAAACTCGCGCAGCTGGATACATATTGACCTCCTTTTATATTGGATAATCGCTGGTGCGCCTTGCGAGAACGCAGAAACCGAACAATGGCGGCCATTCACGAATTATCTACGGAGATTTGCCGGTACGAATATCCGCCACTTCACGGAGATTTTTCTAATCTAACAATCGTTTAGCCTCCATACTGGCCTTACGAATTTATTCATTATTCTCGGTTCCTCTTGCCTCTCTCGCGGCTACGTTGCGGAATACTGGCTGTGGAAAAAATGCCGCGCATTGTGCCGCTTTTTGTTGGGTCTGCCTAGTTTTGTAGCACTTCCGCAGAACAAATGAAAATGTTTTGCGATTTCGGATAGTTAGTAAAAAAATTGTACTTCTCTGTTCAAAGTATCAGGAAAGCTAATGAATTACTAGGAAGATAAATTAAAACATGATATGTAACGTTTCCGGAAGGGAATTTTAGCAAGACGACCAATATCAATATGTAGTTTAATATACCGGGTGGCTACGAAGACAGGGTACACCAAATAACTTGTGACTGAAAAGAGAACACGCGTTTCGGGTGTTCCCTATTGGAAATAGCTTGTAAGTTTTTTAGCTTTTTTTTACGTTTTTCCACAGTTAGTAGCAATAAATAAATAAATAAATAGTAACTTCAGATTTTTAAATGGCACACCATTTTTTTTTGTATAATTTCAGTTTACAAGTGTACTGAGTAAGAATTTATCAAACTCACTAATTTTTATTACACTTTCTTCAAAATTTCAGTTTTTATATTTAAATCTAGTGCTGTGGATGGGGTAAAAAACAAAAGTATTTCCCATAAGAATGTTAAAAATCGTTTGCATTAAAATATAGTAAAACCTCTGGTTATGGACACCTCTAAATATCAAACATCTTTAAATTGCGGACAATATTTCTTTCGTGGAATTTTTGAATGGTGTTTATATAAAATATTTACCTCTTGCTAACGGATCCTCTATAAAACGGACGCGAACACTTCTATTTTCCACCAAGATGCAAAAATATATGGAAAATTATCTGTATGATTAAAAAGTTTTGACAGCAAGATGAAAAGAGAGATGTAGTCTTATTTTCCAATAATGGAGCAACTTTTAATTCCAAGGTAGTTTAACTTTTTCAATAACGATGTAAAGTTAACCTGTAAATACGATTTTTTTTCTGATGAAGCCGCTTATACTTTACATGGTCATGTCAATTATCATCACTAGATAACAGGAGTGTTATACGAACTGTATAAATTAAGTGATGAGACTGGCAACGTAGCGCCCGATCTAGCAACACTAGAGAGGTGACTTGGAAGGGCGGTAGATTAACATGTAATTGTAAATGTAATTCACCTTCAGTACAAGTTTGAACTTGTTAGAATCATTTGTTTGTTTTTTTGTGACTCTTTTCGTAAACCGGTGCTTTTCGGTTTCTCGGTGGTTTAAGGGGGGGGGGTAGGGTTAATTCGGGAAAAAAAAGGCACATTTTTGTGATTCTTTTTGAACGACACAGTTAAAAATCTATTTATTAAAACCAATGGCACATTAAAGTATAGCATTCGATGAATATCGTGTAAAATTTTCATGAAAAAAATATTAAAAAATACGGCAATGACAGCAATTATTCGGAAGCGTCTCGGAAAAAAAGTACAATTGCGGTGTTCATCATAACTCAGTGCTGGATCATCTGAAATTAAAAATCAAAGTTCTTTCGTTAGATAATCGTTTTCCCAGGTAACGCTGGGAGGGTTTTTCGAAATTTCACTTTTTCACTTTTTGGGAACACTTTGAAGTGGAAAAGGCGATTTTTGCGAAAAAAATCGGCTAATTTGTTACTGCAAAATAAAAAATATTAACAAATATTAACAAAATATTAAAAAACTCTCCAGCGTTACCTCGTAAATTATGTGCAGAAATAGTGTTCAAAATTTCAAAAGGATCGGTGCAGTAGTTTTGAAGTTATGAGGTATACCGACTTTAAAAACGCGAGTTGTGGGAAAAACGCTGTAAAGTGTTGAACACTAAAAAATATTGAATAAAACGTTCGTTCATTAGCGAGTTTTATCGGCTTACCTCACACTGAATAATCGATGTCAAGTCTATAAAGGATGTTGCTATCATCGATGATGTATAAAGCATCCTTTTGCTCCTGTCTACGACGAATCCTGCCTTGCGAAGCAGCTGTCAGGTAAGTCATGTCTGCTGAGTCATGTATGAGGCGCGGTTGCTTAAACCGCTGTATCTTCGTTAGTTTTGCTCCGATTCATCTCAAATTTTCACACAATATTCTTGAAAGGTTCTCCATTCAGAAAATCAATTCAATCAATTCAAAATCCAATAAAAAATGCAAAAAACAAAAGTTTAAACCCCCCCCCCCCCCCCCCTTAAGGCATTCTCAGAAGGAGTCGACTGAAGATGAACCACGCAGCGGAAGGCTTTCATCTTCAAGAATCGATGAAAACGTCGATAGAATACAGGATCTTGTGCGTTCAGATCGTCTGTTGAGGACAAGAGTGTTCAGGGAAGAGTAAAATTTGAATCACATCACTGTTCATCAGATTTTGACTAAAGAATTGGGGATGAGAAAAGTCTACGCAAAAATCTATCCAAAAACCTTTCGTAGGAACAAAAGGACATCAGAAGAGAAAGGAGTTATGAATTTTTGGAATCGATTGAAAATGATTCCCATTTTATGGAACGTGTCATTATTGGTGATGAGACTTGGGTGTTTGAGTACGACCCGGAAACCAAGCGCCAAAGCATGGAATGGCACACTTCAAGCTCTCCAAGACCCAAAAAAGCAAGAATGATCATGTCGAAGACCAAATGCATGCTGATTTGCTTTTTTTGATAGCCAGGAAATTGTCCATAAAGAGTTTGTGTTTCCAGGCCAATCAGTAAAACAAAAATTTTTAGAGATGTTCTTGAAAAACTTTGGAAAAGGGTGAAGAGTGTGAGACCAAACATCAAGAACAACTGGATGTTGCATCACGACAATGCGCCTTGTCACACAGCCATTTCACTAAACAAGTATTTAGCCAGTAAAAATATTCCTGAGGCTCCGCAGCCTCCTTATTCGCTTGACTTGAATCCTTGTGTCTTTTGAGATTGAAAATTCACCTCAAGAGACGTCATTTTGGGACCATATAAAACATTCAAATGGCTGTAACCGACCAGCTGAACGCTATTCCAGTATATGAGTTCCAGCACTGCTATGAGGAATGGAAGATCCGTTTCCAGCGCTGTGTGGCTTCCCAAAGGAAGTTATTTTGAAAGAGACAATAGTAAATTGTAATTCTATTCGAATAAAAGTCTCTACCATCAGACCATACAGTTTAGAGGATTCAAAGAACAGAATACGGCACGAAATTAGACAAATTAGGGAAGAAGTAATTCACAACGTACTCAATGAATTTGTATACAGACTTTGTCAATAAGTCAATGGTCAAGGTCAATCTGAGAACCAATGTTACAGTTAATTTTTAGCCTACTAATATTTGTGTCTTATAGTTTTTATTTCGGATTTTCTCTACAGTTTTCGAATGCAAAAAATCGTATTACAGTCGTTTTCAGTAATGCAAGAAAAATAGGGGATTGCCATTTGAAAAAACTTAAGGATGACGTCATCTCTCGAAAACGGTTAACGATCAGAAGGTGATATGGCAGTCAAAATATCCATTTTTGTAACTAAAATTTAACCTGTTAGGGTTTTTTTTTGGAAAACTTGTTTATTTCGGTTTAATTCAATTTATTAATTACTGTACCTACAATTTCAATAAAACCTATTACTCTGCCGGCTTTCTGTATGCGTATATATAAAGCTAGATTTTCTATGACTTCCTTATGTTATTAATTATTACACTTTTTTTTTTGTTTTTACTTTAGCGTTACCGGCCGTCATCCAACAATGTTTATATCGGAAAGCCAAACAAAACGCCGAAAAAATTAGACCTACCCTGATAGCGCACAGTGGACACAAAGCGACATCGGGCCTTTGTTTCCCATAACAAATGAATCCTGTGTGTCTTATCTCTGCAGATAATACGCAGGACAATGCTGGCTTTTTGTTAATACCTACTTTAACAAAAAAGTACTCCCCGTCATACGTTCTATCGTCGGGGACGATTAATCTTCGAAATAATTATTTTATTAAGTTGTTTAGTAATAGTTATTACGGTGTTATATCTACTGTAAATTATAAATACTCTCAAGTGGAAATTGACGTAGTACTTTAATTAGTAAATTAGTAGTAAATTAGTAGTCTATTGTAATTTTCCAGAAATGAAGATTGTACAATTCATTCATTGCGAAACTATTTATATTTAACGAGCCATTAAAAAAAATGTCATCAAAGTTTGCCGAGCAAAAAAAGACCGAGTTTGCTGAGCAATTTATATTCTTAATCTTAAGTTTATAACCTTATTTAATTATCAAGGCTGTTACATTGTGTGACAACCATTATTTATTGTATAATCGTGATAGTCACTTGTCAAAACTGTGACATGTTATACAGTGTCCTTTATATTAAGTCGCGCGTCGTATGGGGATAATTCGTATCAACAATTTTTTTAAATTTAACATTTAGTCCGATCAATGAACATATTTACCTCGCAACAAGGTAAAAATAAACGAAAATTTGGATTTAGAAAGTTGAAAATATATGTTATCCAATGAGCTATTATTTTGCAAGCGGTGAGTATGCTCAGTGGCGGCTGGTGGAATTTGGAAATTCTCGTATGTTCGTAAGGAAGTGTGGGACTCACACCAGATTTTAAGGAGTTATTACTTGATTCAAGTGGAAGGTTAGAATAGCAAAAAAATGCGCGAAAAAACAAACAAAGCGTCGAAGCACCCGAAAAAAAATAGGCTGCAAAATATTTGTGAAATATATTTTTTCATAATTACCTACCGTGAAATAGTTTATATTCATATAGTTTGTGTAAATTGTTTCTTAGAGTTATAGTTATTATAATTTTTCATTAACGAAATTCTTGCATGAAATAACAATTCAACTTTCCATCTTTAACAGATCTCATCTTTAGCAGACCTTGAAATTAAAAAAAAAAAACACAAAATAAAAAGATTTACTTACTTCAAATTTCAAACGAAAATTTCTTCCAACAATCTGGCGCACTCCCAAGAAATTTTGGAAATGGACTGCAAAAATATTTGCATTTTTTTTTAAATCATAGTAGAGTAGAAAACGTTGTAAAGTTAATTTGTTAGTATATTTTAATTTCATGAAATTTGTTAATCAATTAAATATATTCGAGTTTTTTTTTTACCAAATAAATTTAAAATACATATTCTCGAGACCTACTGAACCAAATGTAAAAAAAAATACCTTTGAAAAGAGAATGAAGAGCTTACTATAATTATTGAACGAACAAAGAGAATTGTAAAAAAAATATGGATCCCCTTAGTAACCAAAATCGACCTGTTTGGATGGTTATTTGACAAATCACTGGTTTTCAAAATAATTTGGGAAGAAACGTCGTTGGACTACCTTATAGTAACTACGGGTCATTATTCTCTTTCTTAATAATTTCACCATAAATTCAGGTAGATTTCCGTTTGACAAATCTGGTAAAGATTGAATTTTATACGGGGAACAATGCCAATATCATAAAATGTTTCATTTCAACTGTTATTATCACTTTTAATTTACGTCTGAGCCATAGCCGTAACAACATTCTTGAGGATTGAATTACATACGAGGTGTGTAAATTAAGTGATGAGACTGATTATTTTTTAATTCAATTCCTCACAGCAGTGCTGGAACTCATATACTGAAATAGCCTTCAGCTGGTCGGTTACAGCCATTTGAATGTTTTCTATGGTCCAAAATGACGTCCCTTGAGGTGATTTTTCAATCTCGAGAAGAGAAAGAGGTCATAAGGACTCAAGTCAGGTGAATAAGGAGGCCGAGGAGCCACAGGAATGTTTTTACTTTCTAAAAACTAGTTTACTGAAATGGCTGTGTGACAAGGAGCATTCTCATGCTGCAACTCTTTTTCGAAGTTTTTCAAGAACCTCTCTGTAAAAGTGTAAATTTACTGTTTGGCCTGGAGGCACATATTCTTTGTGGACAATTTCCTGGCTAACAAAATACTAAATCCGCAAGCATTTGACCTTCGATTTGCTCATTATTGCTTTTTTGGGTGTCGAAGAGTTTGAAGCGTGCCATTTCAAGTTTTGGCCCTTGATTTCCGGGTCGTACTCAAACACTTTACACATTACTGGTGATGAGACTTGGGTCTCATCACCAGTAATGACACGTTCCATAAAATAGGGATCATTTTCAGTCGATTCCAAAAGTCAAAACACCTTTCTTTCTCTCCTCACGTCCTTTTATTCCTGCGAAAGGTTTTTTGGCACCATTTTTGTGTGATTCAAATTTAATTCTTCCCCGATCATTCTTGTCGTCAACCGATGATCTGAACGCACAAAATTCAGTATTCTATCGACATTTTAATCGATTCTAGGATTCTAGTTGATCTTCAATTGACATTCTCCCTTTATCTTCAATTAACACCACCGAAAAACCTGGGCTCTTGAAAAAACACTTGCTCTGTAGGCGTGTTGATGTTTTGCAAAAAGTATGCGTTGCGCTGTGTCCAAGTCTGAGGCAAAACCTGGTAGCACACGGTTGTTCAAAATTAACGTCACTCATTTTTAAAACGCATTAGAAAAAGCCGATTTATGAAAACAGTTACAAAAACAAACAAATGACTCTAACATGTTCAAACTTGTACTGAAAGTGTATCATATGTTAACTTACCGCCCTACCAAGTCCCGTCTCCGCATAGTTGCTAGATCGGGCGCTATGTTGCCAGTCTCATTACTTAATTTACGCACCTCGTATTATAATCAAAGTCTGGGGCAATCCGGTGGAGATGAAATTGATTTTTGTTTTTTTGTACGGTATGTAAAGGTTTTTGTTCTAATTTTCAGATCGCTAACTGATGGAAAAAGTACATTCCCTTACATGCATAATAATGTATAACAAAACATTTTTTAATTAATTAGGAGAATTATGAGGTAGAAGTAATATAATTAGCTGGGCCAGAAGTATGTTGCCACAAACCTGAATATACTGTAAAAAAACATACGTATTTCAAACAAACAGTTTTAACGTCCACTTGAACCACATAGAGGCACTACATCAATCAATATATTCATTATATTCATTATTCCATCTGGCTACTAAAGCACGGCCTCATGCATGGGCTTAGCGTGG
Organism: Aromia moschata; assembly: GCA_029963805.1. Lineage (NCBI taxonomy): Eukaryota > Metazoa > Arthropoda > Insecta > Coleoptera > Cerambycidae > Aromia > Aromia moschata. The sequence goes on from JAPWTK010000430.1 coordinate 296,765, forward strand.
GGTGGTCGGTCTTTGCTGGGGGTTGACGGACACTAGGGTGGACGCGCACTGTTAAATCGTAGTAAAACCTACAAAAAGGGGCCACGCGACTCGCACTATTTTTTGGGGGAGCCATTGACCTAATGCAATTCTTAATTCAGTAATTCGGCATAATGTAATGTCCAGCAGTGTTTATAACAGCTGTGGGATCGTCCGTATCAGGGGTGTACAAAACAGAACAAAGACGTGGTGCGTACACTTACATACAGGGTGTACCAAAATTATGTCAAAACTTTTAAAGGCCAAAAAAAAAAATCTCAATAACAGAATAACTGGTGTGTGTCTTTTACTAATAGAAGGTCTTATTGGGATGAAATTTGTATTTTCCTCCTGCACCCATATGGGGTTGAAATAAGCAACTACTATTCACTTTTGTGTCATAACTTAAAAAAAAACTGGACCTTTTTCACGAAACACCGAACTACTACACTTTTCTCGACGCGCTTTTCGTTGCCATCTTCAGATACAAAAGCAATTGGTTTAGATAATTTTGTTGCCAAATTAAATAACCGTTTCTGGGTCTCTGTTGACCCTAGAGCAAATGGTATCTTATGACAAAAAAAGTTTTGTATCTATTTTTACAATTGATTCAACATTATAATTAGCACAATTACAAATTGATGATTTTGGATGAATATTTAAGATTCGGGATGGGATGAACAGATTATTTAAGATTCGGGATGATTATGATTGATAGGTTTAAATTGACTCCGAATTCAGATTCAGCGTATTCAATAAACATCAATAGTACTAATGAATTCTGCATATCTTCAACTATTACTCTTGGAACTGTCAAGTTTTTATTAGTAAGAAAATTAAAATTAAATATGGTAATCATGGAAGAATAAAAAGCTTTTATGATCGAAAATTACTTTAGAAATGGTAGAAGGATTGGTGACAAGTGGGCTTCTTGAAAATGGGACGTCTTTCAGGATTTTCAAACAGGATTTTCACACATGATTTGCGCTAAGTTTTGACTAGATCTGTGGTTTTGTTTGAAGAAACTGTGAACAGAAAGGAAACCCATAAACCCCTATTTGGGGTTTAAGTCATCAAGTAAATATATCGTACGGACCTTCAATACAATCCTGAAATGTGACCTGCATATGCACGCTTGTCGTCTAAGCTCAGTCTCAAGAATTGTTCCCAAAAGATCAGCCGCAGCGAATGCAATTTTTAGATCGGTTTATGGATAATTTACATAATGAAAATGTCTTTTATGAAAAAACTTTTTTTACGGACGAGGCATGGTTTTACTTATCTGGTTATGCTAATTCTCAACAAGTGAGAATGCGGAATTCTGAAAATCCACGTTTCATTACAAAGAAGCCTCTGAATTCTCAGAAAGTTGGCGTGTAGGCGGCTATGTCTAAAAGAAGGTTAAATGGAAAAATATTTTTTAAGGGACTCTCAATTCGGTGCAATACCGTAATGAAATTTTAGAAAATGTTGTAAAGGCATTAGAAGATGAAGAGATACGAGAAGGATATTAACAGTAGTACGAAGTAGACCGAAACATTAATTTAAACGTAATGTGCCACTTAGGTAGTCACCGTACACTTTTTTTCTTCAATTAAACCACGGAGGTTATCCCTGCGCACGCCGTTGGTAAAATGATAAAAATAGTCTTTTGCTTAAAATTACCCTCTTAATGCATTAAGAATTTCCGCTAAATTTCAATTTTATACGACTTGGCATTTTCTAATTATTAAAGAAAAACCTGCTTAAAATCAATCAAAGTTTCATTCCTTGAAGTTTGTTTACATACTTAATTAACACCCTGTACTTTGTACACCCCTGGAGAGTACCATGTAATCCCGATATATATATGTATGTATATACTGTGCGCGCCTAAAGTATGGAATAAATTCAGTAAATGTGAAACCAAACATTTTTGGAAAAAAATCCTCGAACAGGTCGATTTTGTTGAGATACCCTTTCATTGTCGATTTAACTGTCCATCAACTTCTTGGCAATATGCAAGCCTGTGTACAAATTCTTCTTGTACATTCTGAATGACTTCTGGGGTAATGGATCCCATTTCATCTCTAATGCAATCTCGTAGATCGGCTAAATTGTGGTCTTCTGCAGTAAGCTTTTGATTTTAAATAACCCCATAAAAATAATCAAGTGGTGTAAGATCTGGGGATCTCGAGGGCCACATTCTATCGGTCCTCGTCTGCCAATCCACCTCTGAGGAAAGATGACGTCTAAATATTCACGAACTGAGCGCGCATAATGAGGGGGTGCTCCGTCTTGCTGAAACCAGAGTGTGTTATCTGGAATGTTAGGATCAAGGAATGGAACTAGATCATTTTGCAAGAACTCCAGATATCTTTCTCCTGTGAGAATGTATTCAAAGAAGAAAGGCCCTATTATTCTGTTTGCGACTATTCCGGCTCACACATTTAATTTCTGCGGATGTTGAGTATGTGCTTCGATGATCCAATGAGGATTTTTCCGACTCCAATAGGTACCTGAAATTTTGACGGTTCACTGTGCCGTTTAGACAAAACGTGGCTTCATCGGAAAAAAAGTATTTGCTGGTGTAAATTTGGATTTGTTTGTCAAAGATTCATCATAGTTTCACAGAATTGCAATCGCCGGTCGGGGTCGTCTTCATTGAGTTCTTGCACAAGCTGAAATTTGTAGGGATGATAGTTTTCTTTCCTCAGGATACGCAGAACTGTCGTCTGACTAACTTCATTTTCTGAGGCAACTAATGTAGAGGTACTATGAGGGGGTCTCTTCCATACTTAACACAATGTTATCTTTTTATATTGGGTAATTTTTGGACGTCCTTATTTTGGGAGATCTTTAACATCACCAGTTTCTCTAAATTTGGACTCAATCTTACTAACTGTGGATTGGGTGATAGGGTTATCTGGATATTTTGCAATAAATAAATTGCATACCTCCTGCTGAGTTCTGGTCTTATTTCCACATCCGATGAAAGTCAAAGTTTCAATTCTTTGTGTCACAGTTAAATGTGCCATATTAAAATTGGAATTTTTATAAATACTAACACTTTACATTAACTTTTCGCACAATTTAATGACAAATCTTCTGACAGTAAAAAAATATACGTCAAAAAACTTAATCTGATAATTGTTTTGCTTAACAACGTACTTTTTTTGCTATGTTTTATTTGTGTTCAGTATTTTCAGAAATTTTCGTTTGTTCAGTGTGAAAAATATATTTTTCATTTTGTAACATTCAATTGTCATTTACTCAAAAATTTTGTTATGTAAGTTGGCAACATTTTTATACCGTTAAATCGACAATGAAAGGGTCTCTCAAATTAAATTGAAAATGGGGAGTTGACATTTGAAAAATAAGTTGATGACGTCATTACTCAAAAACAAATGACATCTGAAAATAGACGTTCCTTCAAAAATGGGTGTTTTTATTAAACAAAATCGACCTGTTCGAGGATTTTTCCCAAAAAATTTTTTGTTTCACATTTACTGAATTTATTCTATACTTTAGGCGCGCACTGTATATATGCATGCGATGAAAAAATACAATTGTCATGTGCAACGATTGTAGACCAAACATGCAGTTATCGCGTTTCGTCCGATTAGTATTCAGGTCCCCCCATAAATCAATTGTGTAGCTGCGAGTTATTGTATTTTCATATTTGACAACCCCTACGCAATATGTTAGCCGCGGTCAGATAAGACCTTTGACGTTGCTGGCTGGACGCAGACGCTTCGCCGGACGAGATTAATCATCTGAGCAGAAAATGAATTGATCGTCCCTTGTCTGCGAGGCTTATCGGGCGAATCTATTCGCCAAAAAAGGAACGGGCGGTGCCGAATGGACGCGCGAAATAGGAAACTTAAACGGCCCCGCATACTTCCGGCTTTTCTAACCGATTTACACGACGCACAGTGGGAAAAAAGTAGCAATCTAAGCCTACAAAACTCATTTTACTTAACCCTTTAACGCCCAAGTGCACTGTCAACAGACATGTACTTAGAGGCTCATATTACTGGTAGATGTATGAAAATTGATGTAACCTTCAATTTTTAACATAAACTATTAAAAAACGCGATTTTTTCAAGATTCTTTTTTTTTTAATCGCAATTTCAGCTATGCTATCGTCCTTTATACTACTCAAAAACAAATACAAACGTGCACTCGAGACGTGGACTTGAAGAAAACGCAATGAGAACAATTTAATTTTCTCATTTTTGAGGTTACAATAACTAGATATGGCAAAATTCAAAGGGTGATATTTCTCGTTTTTTACCAGTTGCGCGATCATTGACGCGAAAGTGGAATTTTGAAAAATTAGTAGTACTTTAGGGGGTTTTTGGGGTCGCTAATCACGACCCTGATGTCAGAATTTCAAAATTCAACATGGCGGATCCAATATGGCCACCATTCCGAATCAAATTTCAAAATTTTCGATTATTTTGCCTCAAACGTTTTAAACTAGGGGTTTTCGGGGTCGCTAATCACGATTCTGATGTCAGAATTTCAAAATTCAAAATGGTTGCCATGTCATATCTTCCATCCTGAATTTTGAATTTAGGGATGGTGGTCATATTGGATCCGCCATCTTGCCTTTTGAAATTCTGACATCAGGATCGTGATCAGCGACCCCGAAAAGATTCAAAATTAGTCTTTTCGGAACCCCGAAAAGGACTAATTTTTCAAAATTCTTCTTTTGCGTCAATGATCCAGCAACTGGTAAGAAACGAGAAATATCACCCTTTGAATTTTGCCATATTTAGTTATTTTGACCTCAAAAATGAGAAAATTCAATTGTTCTCATTGCATTTCCTTCAAGTACACGTCTCGAGTGCACATTTGTATTTGTTTTTGAGTAGTATAAAGGACGATAACATAGCTGAAATTGCGATTAAAAAAAATAATCTTGAAAAAAATCGCGTTTTTTAATGGTTTTTGTTAAAAATTGAAGGTTACTAAAAACATACTAATACATTTAGTATGTTTTAGTTATTTTTTCTCTATTTTTTTCTATCAGTAATATGAGCCTCTAAGTTCATATCTCTTGACAGTGCACTTGGGCGTTAAAGGGTTAATGTGCCAAAATGACTCGCTCAGTCGCTATGTACATACAGCGTGGAAAAAAGTCGCGCGTATTGCTTGTAACTTTTTTAATAATCTTGTATATGAAAAAAAATTCCTGAATACGATGTGTGGCTATTAAATAACCGAACTGATGCTGCTGCCAGCGCGCTGCGAGCGTGTTGCGACAAGTTTGAATATAACTGTGTCTGGTGATACTTTCCCCACCTTGGAATCGCTGGACAAGCCAGTGGGTCGCTCAGTTTGACTGTAGCAGTCGTTTGAATCTGTCTACGCACCGGTGACGCGTCGAAAAAAAGTGTTCAGATGGAGGCAACGGATTAATCTCAAGTTTCTTGTTAAACTGGGGAAAACTTTTACAGCTTATGAAATGTTAAAAAAAGTGTACCGGAATGAATGTTTATCCCGCACACAAGTTTTTGAATGGTTGAAACGGTTTAAAGAGGGACGTGAAACGAACGAGGACGATCCGCGCCCCGGACGGCCCTCAACGTCAAAAACGGACGAAAACATTGAAAAATTTGTTAAATTAATCCGCTAAGATCATCGTCTAAGCATCTGAAGGCTTGCTGAAATAACAGGAATCGACAAAAAATGTGTTCTCCAGATTTTGCGTGAATGCAACATGCATAAAGTTTGCATAAAAATGGTGTCAAAACTCCTCACTCCTGAGTAAAAGGAATCAAGAATGAACATTTGCACTGACATTCTAAATAACATTGACACTGATCCAGGCTTGTTAGACACGGTGATTACTTATGATGACAAGATTCGAAAGTGTGGAAGCGGTTAAAGCAAAAGCGACGGAGGTTCAGTACTGACTTCCAGCACTGCTTTCAACAATGGAAAAGTCGTATGGAGTGGTATAGAGATCGCCAAGGGGAGTACATTGAAAGCGAAAAAGTTGCTACTGTAATTGGTAACGAAAAAACATTGTTGGAAAAGACAGCAGTTCGGTTATTTAATAGCCACACTTCCTAATAGTTTTTCATCAGTTTATTTGCCATGGTTCAATATGAAATCAACGTGAAATAATGAAAGAACAGCATTTTCTCTTTACTGTACACTAAACATTTTTTATGGTTAAATAAAGACATTTCCGCAAACAAACACGTTTAAAGCTAAGCAATGTCCAAGCCAATCCCGAAACTCTACAACTAATAACATTCAATAGGAAGTCTTCAGGAATGGCCCGGATTTCATCTGCAATTTTCTGTTTCAAGTCTTCAATATTACTCGGAAAAACATCTTAGGAATTCTTTCAAGTATTTCATCAGTTTATTTGCCACGTTTCTGTCAATATGAAATAATTTTGTCTTTTCGCGTTCGGCTGTTATGGAGACCAACTTCTTTTTAAACGACCCGTAGCCTTTTTCTCAATATCTGAAAGAGTAGCTATTTCTCTTTAATGTACACTAAAAATTTGATTTGGTTATATAAAGAACTTTTCAAAAAAAATGTTTTAAGGTAATTTTTGTAAAATAATGCAATTGATTACTTATTTTTTTTTTAATGAGACAACAAAACAATGGTTAGCTAAGAAAGTGACCTCAATTTTCCGCTAAGGTTGGTTACAACATTTTTGCAACCAATAGGCTAAAAATATTCGCAACAATCAAAATCGCTTGACGAGTTTTTACATTTCATTGACAGGTTTGCATATGGATGTATTGAATTTATTCCGTTTGCTTGATACACACTGAATACTTTCTTGTATTGTTTTTTTTTTAATAAACTTCTGGTCACGTATATCCGCTTAGTTGGTCTTCCTACCAGTTGGTTCTTTATCTGGTTATTTTTTATAGATTTTCGGTTACAATTAGTTTTTAGTTTTTTGAAAAAAATATACCCACCTATTTAATACAAAAAAATGCTGCTACGCCCACAGCACAACTTTTTATTTCGTGTTCCGCTCGTGCTATTTTCATAAATACATACTTTGCCCTATTATTACAAGTCCTCACTTTCCTATAAATGCGGTAGAGTATAGATGCAATGGAAGTCGACTTTGATCACATATGGTCCCACTTAATAGACCGTTTAATCAGCAAACACAAGAAGCTACTTTTTTTGATAACACTTGTTGGGGGCGTGATAGAATAAAACACTTTTTGTGTTAATATAACGCTGGTCTGAATACAACTTTTTCATGGGTTCAAGATATTTCGAACTTCTTTTTCTTTCACTTTTTACTCGTGCCGTTTTCACGAACATCATCTACCTTGTTATTAATTATTAGTCCTCACTTTCCTATAAATACGGTGGAGCATAGATGGAAGACAGCTTTGAGCACATATGGCCTCACTTAATAGTCCGTTTAATCAGCAAACAAAAGTTACATTTTCTGAAAACACTCGTTGGGAGTGTGTTGGAAGAAAATATTTGCATGTTAATATACAGGGTGAGTAAAAAAAAACAACAGCTCTTACAGAAACCTTCATACAGTTAGGTACTAAAATATTACAATATATTTTAGTAAATAAATGTCGTTTTCGAAATAATCCATGTGCCACTGCTTTTCTAATCATCATTTCTAAGGACATTACATGCATGAATAGTTCTATAGATTAACTGTTGTGGCAAGTTAATATTTTCTGAATATACTAGTGCTCTAAGATGTTCTCAAACAAAGTAATGAATGGGTTAATATCTGGAATTTCTGGAGGCCACGAAATTTGATCTTCTCTTGTTTATCGGTGTCTATATACATTGCTTAAATGATTTCTAACGAATATCTAAAAATGTGATGTCGCATCATCATGTTGATGGTGTAAACCTCTGATGTTAATGTAAAAGTTTTTCCAAAAACTTCTACGATAAAAGAAAGTAAAACATTTTGATAAAAATCTAAATAGTTTTCTAAACAAAATTATTACTTTTACTTATTTTAAGGAATGTTTACAGGGTGATTTTTCTGTGACAGCTGTTAAAATTGTATTAAGCTAAACCTGTATAGTGTCCAGATAGACAATAATAAATTGAACAAAAAAATATTTATGTAGTATTTAAGATAATGTACACTTTGACAATAAATTGTTTCCTTTAAAAAAATCATATTAAAATGTATTAATGTTAATCACTTTTAAGGTTCTGTCAAAACTGACTTTTTTATTAAAAATTATGTAAAAGTGTTTCGAGTTTCATGTATCCCTGTCACTTTTAATTTTTTTTAATGGAATAACTTGTATCGTTTTATATTTTTGAGCAGGCCTTTGAGAGACAATTTCAAAAATATAACATTTGTCACTTGTTTAAGTCAATTGTCTGACGTTAAAGTCTGTTTGACATTACACTCTAATTAGCTTAAAAGTGTCAGTTAAAAGCTAGTAGTAAGTGTCAATAGAAATTAGATTAATCATTTCGGGCCCATAGAATGGTCGGCTCATCCTCCGGATTTCAATCCGTGTGATTATTTTTTAAAAGGCAAAGTCTATATTACACGATCAGCTAATATTGAAAATTTAAAAACGAGACTTAGAAATGAAATTCGAGGAATCACAAGTATTTGTTAGTTATTAGTTATTAGAAATGTATTAAGCGAATTTGAATATCGTGTAGCTATTGAAGTGTTTGGAGAGCATATCGAACATTTCATTTAGGTGTATTTTTATTTGTTATCTGTTTTGAAAGCTATTAATGTATCACTTACTGCTTTCTACATGTTACGTTGTTTCTGTTACTGATACTAGTTAGATACATTTGCCACTTCAACAGCTGCCTACATCTCTGTAGCCACTATGTAGCCACGAAAGTAACAGGTAACAAATATTATATTTTTGAAATTGTCTCTCAAAGGTTTGCCCAAAAATATAAAACGAGGTAGGGCGTTCCATTTAAAAAAAAAACTAACAGTGACAGTGGTACATGAAACGCAAACGCTCTGTATATTTTCATTATTTCTTGGAAAACTCTAAACTGAAAATAAAAATTGACGTGTCGAAGCATTTCGTTCAAATATCCATAAAACTTGAGTTTTTAATTTTATTTTTTTAAGTTATGTTTACTAAAGGCGCAGACACAATAAGAAATCATAAACCCCTAATCATTTAGTCAATCAACACTGTAGTTAATAAGTCGTCTTTACACTATTTTTTCTCAAAGTCTCTAATTAGAATATTTAAAATTCCAGTAAGCCAAATTTCAATTCCAAATAATGCTTACTTTATAACATTAAATTTATCTTATTAATGTTATGGTATCGGTAATATTTCTTATCGTCATGCAATTTAATTGTTTCATGAAAAATATCCAGAAGTCGAAATTAGCCGTCAAAGTTTGAAAAAGTTAGTATGAAAATTTGATTTAACTGGTGATGTAAAATGCGGAAAAACTGAAAAAAGGTCCATGATGACAATGATGCAGCCACAATTCTAGTTTAAAATTCAGTCGATGAAAATCCAAAACTATCACTAAGAAAGAGATCTGCAAAAATTGATATTAGCAAGACACACATTCAAAGGATTTTGGCCTAAAATAAGTTTAAAGCTTTCAAATCGAAAATAATACACACGTTGGAAGTTGGTGATGATGCACGTCGATTGGATTTCTGTTTAGAAATAGGAGCGAGGCTTACTGTAGATATGCATTCTCACAGGAGTATAATTTTTTCCGATGAAAGCACTTTTTCTACCAATAGAGTGGTATCACGTACATTATATCCCGCGGCTAACTCTACTCATGACTCGCCCTGTATACTCGTTCAAAAAACAACTTTTTCACGGGTACAAAAACTTTCGAGGAAAAAATATATAATATTCATTACTTTTTCTTTCACATTTGGCCCGCGCTGTTTTCACGAACGTCGCGTACCCTGTTATTAATTTTTTACTTTCCAATAAGCGTGCAATCAACGGCATAAGGGCCAAATATCCTGCCCCATTTTTTTCGGAAACGCATAAAAAGTCGAGTCGTTCAATCGTGGTACACCTGTTGCTGGCCAAAATTCAACCGAGACCCGCTGCAAATGTTGTGAATTAGAAACCCTCGTAATGCGGAGGGATGGACCGTGCGTTCAACGCTTTTTATATTTATATCTATAAGCGGAAACGCGAGTTTCCGTGATAGGAGAGAGAGGAGCGTGACCTAGTTTTCAATGCTTATGGGTTCGATATATCGTTCCTTTGTTTTTGTGAATGTTAGGTTCAATTTAGATGTATCGTGCACTTTCGTCAGAAAAAAGCTTCGAAATATGGATGAAAATATACACTTCTTTACGTCTACATTTATAACAAGTACGGTCATTTCTGATAACGCCGATCAACACGAACTTTAAATGTGGGTTCTGCATACCTGATTCTTATGTTTTCTACATTACTAATTAGAGAAAAAACTAGTTTTACTCGAAAAAAGTTTGCTTTTGCAGCAATTAGAATGAAATTATGGATTTTAAGAAGTTTCCTATTTTCAGCACTTTATTGTAAGCAAAAATAAAACAAGCTTTTGTAATGGATTCGACTCACTTTTATTCATAAAAGTAAAAAAACTGTAATACTACTAAAAAAAAAGAATCTGGACGTTTTCCACAAAACACCTATACTTTTCTTGAACTTACTTTTTTTATACGAACTACTATACTTTTCTCGACGCGCGTTTCGGCAAGTAAGATATCGTCTTCAGGACAACATTAAAACTAAATTTTAACCTACACACTTCCTCTATTTATATTTGATTTGCCGTCACGGTTCTGAACCATAACATCTGTCTTTGTTTATTAGGGCGAACAGTGGACTGTTGGGTATCGGACCATTGCCCTTATTCATACTACTGTTACATTTTATGATTTCTAAACTTTCAAATGCATCCAATTGTCTATTGTTTGTTACATTTCATATTCATTTTAAATTATTTTTTGTCTATCCTATGATTGTTGTCAAAAGCATGTTGGGCAACAACAGATTTTTCCGTTCTGCCATATCTTAAATGTGTTCTTTAAATCTAGTCAAAATAGATCTTCTCGTTTGCCCATTATAGTTTTGATCACAATCTTTACAACATATTTCGTATATTCCAGACTTTTTGTTATTGTCGATTGTATCTTTGGAGTTCCCAAAAGTGTCTTTGTTTACTTTTAGAATTATAAACCAAATTGATATTAACATTTTTAAAAACTTTATCTAGTCCACGGGTGAATTTAGGTTCATATGGTAACGAATCAAATTTCGAATTGTCAGTATCTCTACGAAAAGTCGTGGGATTGTACTCTCTTAAATGTATCCTTCCTTATTAACGTGTCTATTAAATGGACTGAGTAACCGTTATTCTTAGCTATATCCTTGATTAAATTTTTCTCATGTTCAAACTTCTGTTTACTGAGGGGGAAACTTAACAAACAATGAATTAGAAAATTAAAACTTGCCATTTTATGTTGAAAAGGGTGGTGTAAATGGGGATATATCTAAGTGTCGCGGTTTCTTTCCTATATATGTATATATCAAATTCTAACTTATTTTCACTATTTCTAATAACTAATATATCTAAAAATGGTAACTGTTCATTGTGTTCCATTTCATATGTAAATTTTATGGTAGGGAAACGGTTTTTTAATTTAGCAACAAAATTATCTAAACTAATTGCTTTGTATCAAATACCGAAGATAGTGAAATACTCGAATTTATCTTTTGCTTCTGTAATACTACTGTAACAGTACATATAAAACAGTTTAGAAATGCATAATTTTCGAAATTTTTCGGGATCACGAATTTTTCGCTGTCATAGCTGCTGCTAGAAGTTTGTGATGGCACTTGGAAATTTGTCAGTTCCAGACAAGGAGATACGAAACAATTTCGGACTCTGGAGCAGACATTGATAGTAGATTTGAATAAAAAAGATCTTTTTGATATTTTTGCCAGCTTCGCGTTTATTTGGATTAACTATACAAAAAATATCAGTTCTGAACATGATCCTTTCCTCCATATGTTTTACATTAGTTTGACATATTTTTTTTTCTACCTGATACCAAACTAAAAATAGAAAAAATTAAGGTATGTACCTATGGGGCATTTCACGCCACAAGTGAGGTCAAAAAAAATGCCATAAGGAGAGGGATGGTGAGGGTGAGAAAATACAAATTTTCGTTTCGACTCTAAAATTTCAATCTTTCTCGGTAAGAAAATGAAAAAAAATTAAAATGAAGGTTACAATGGTTTTCGATGTGTTTCTTTGCGTAGAATATGACAAAAACATTTTCAAAATTATTGGGGGTAGTTTTCACCCTTATTTTGAGGATTTAAAGTTTAAAATCTAAATTTCGAAGTGTGACGATTTTTTTAAATTTTTTTTTTGTTTTTTAATTTTTTTTGTACTTTCGATTAATTTTTAATTCATAATGGGCGTCGACCAGGAACTGGCCCAAAAAACGGCCCAAAGGTGAAAAAAACGTGGTTTTAGCGTATTTTCTCATCGTGTGAGATAGTAAATGGCAAGTGAATAATATATTTCCAGGTTTTTGGGGTCGCTGATTACGAATCTAACGTCAGATTTTCAAAAAACAAAATGGCTGATCCAGTATGGTAGTCAACTTTTAAAAAATGGCTAAAATTTGAAATTTAAAAAATACCATCGTATTCTACGGGAAATTTTCTACGTTAGATTCGTAATCAGCGACCCCAAAAACCTTGGTATATATTATACACTTGCCATTTACTATCTCACAGGATGAGAAATTTGGTATGTAGCAGTTTTTTTCAACGGATTTGGAAAGATACAGATTTTATACGTACAATCATGTAAAAAATGTCTAAAATGAAATTCTCCAGACATTTGTCTTTAAAGTTAACTTATCTAATGTATTTTTAATTTGAAATATAACACAAACTTCCCTTTTTATTTTTTTACAAATGTAAATAATAAAAAGTAATAAGGACATAACAAACAAAAATGGTAAACTATAGAAAAATAATAAATGAGTTTAAGTAAATAATAATAATAACTCTTATACTCAAAGTGACCTCTATCTACTTCTATGTACTTCTTCATCTTAACTTCCGTTCACCACTGAACTTCCTGAGAAATTTTATGGGGGAATGAATGTTCTCGAGAATGTTATTCTTCAACATTCTACTTTTTACACGACTGTACATGGAAAATATCCCTGTTTCCGACGCTGTTAAAACAAAATAGAGTTACCTTAAAAAAAGGCTAATTACGTCATACCTCATTACGTCAAAAACAAACGACGCTCTGGAAATGCCGACTATAAAAAAATATAATTAGGATTAGGTACTTACAAAAATGTATGTTTTATTTAATTTAGCAGTTTGTGAGCTTATTGCTAAGAAAACTTACTTTTTACTTATTTTAGAAATGCTCAGAGAATACTTAATTCAATCAAATAAAAATAAACAGGGTGTTCCATTAAAGAAAAATGTGTTTGCTTTATTCTGAGAAAACGTACGATGAGAGACAAGAACTGAATTTTGCATAAAAAATTGTAACATTTCCGTTTTCACATTTCCAATAAGATACAATAAAAGCGAGTTAGTCCGAAGTAGTGAAAGTAGTGAAGGTGTCCGAAAAGGACATCTTAGGATCCAGAAGGACATCTTAGGATACATTTTTATTTTTCCTAATATACCTAATAACACAGGCTGACAAAATTAAGCCGACCCTCTAACCCAGAAACCAGAATATATTTTTCCAAAAGTTTTTGATGCGCTGAATCCGAATACGATGTCCAAATCTCTCAAATGGCTCTGGTTTTCGAGATATCTTAACCCAAAATTGCAAAAATAATGATTTGGCCTATATTTGAGATTATGTAGCTTTGCATTTTTTTTTTCTCAAAAACACTATGAACAGCATCTTAAAGTACAAGCCTTGCTCTTTTAAATGCCGTCGAGTTTACTCAAATATATTTTTCTTTGTTGAGATATTACATTTTGAAATTTTTATGTTTGTGAATTTCTCTATATTTGATAATCCATTAAGGACCACGTGTGTACATCAAACAATTGATTGTTTTTTTGATTAGAAAACACTGAAAATATTTGAAATTCAATAACACGTCAATGTTTTCTTATGTAAAAAGACTTGCTCGTTCAGAATCCAAGGGCAGATTTTCAAAATTTTCCTAGAAAAATTTTGAGAACAAAAAAATTTGCGTTGCTACATAACCTCAAATATAGGCCAACATCGCTTTTTTGCACTTTTAGGTTAGGATATCTCGAAAACCAGAGCCAATTGAGAGATTTGGACCTCGGATTCGGATTCAGCGCATCAAAAACCTTTGGAAAAATATATTTTGGTTTCTGGTTTAAAATCTTGTCGGCCTTTGTAATTTTGAAAAAGTATCTTTTTTAAAAAACAAAATCTTTCCTAAAAAGAAATATTGAATTTGTTCCTTTCATTGTGAAAGTACCTACTATAAAGTGAAATTAATATCGAGAAATACATACATACATACATACATACGTAATGATACGTATAAATAGGCTACGTTTTATATCAGAGTCCCCTACTCGCAGTTGGTTAGGGGGACTGTACATACTGGCGGCTTATTATGTTTGTTTATGTAGGTGACCCAACATTATCAATATTTGCTTTTTTGCCTTTTATCACACCAAGTGTCGTCTGGTCGGATAGCCAGGCTATTTGTGTTATCTTATCACATAAAACACCGGTCGTTACGTTTCGAAATACAGTTATAATTACAATAACTTTTGTATTATATTGCGTTAGCAGCAAACATTATTTTATTAATGGGCGCACACTCTAAGTACCCGCGCAGGGTACAGGGTGTTCCACCTAAGGCGGCTTCTTTCATAACTCTGTTATTGTAAGAAAATGTTTCAAAGAAAAGTTGCTCAAAATTATGTGTAGTATATTATTTGTGAAGTACAGTCGATATCGTTTATACCAACATCTAATATAACGACATATCGGTTTTTGTGACGAATTTCAATTGAAATCACGGCCGGAAATAATACTTTTCATATGTGAAACCTATCGTTTATAACGACTTCAGATATTACGACGAAACTAATATAACAACGAAAGATATATGTAGTGAAATGTTGAGTCAGAGTATCACTTATAACGACGGACGCGCCAAGCGCGGCAAGTAAACGCTGAGAAAATACCGAAAGCTAGCGGAATTACGGAATTACGAAAGTCCGACGCAACAGACAGATTTCAGTTCAGAGTTTAGTGGCTAGTGGTTACCTAAAAGTTCCTGACTTACGTCGTTCGTTTTGCTTTAAGAAACACTATTTAAAGAAAATAAAACTGATTTGATATGACGACACGAAAAGCGTTTACAATCGCTGAAAAAGCCGCAATTGTTTGGTGTTTGGAAGCTGGAGAGTTTTTTTAGGTGGCACATTCAACAATTTCAACAATCTGAAAACATCGAGACAAAATACAGGTGTATTTGAGAACAGTTCTACATCAGTAAAAAAGATCAGATCATTTAAAAAATCTAGAGTAGACAAGGCTTTATTCGAATGGTTCAAAATTAAGAGAAGTCGCAATATTACTATTAGTGGTTAAATTGCAAAATTTTAAATGTTCATTTGGATGGATTCAACGATTTCGAAAAAAGACATAATATTGTTTTTGGTAAAATAAGTGGGGAAGCAGCAGATGCACCGGAAGAATTGGTTAACCACAGTGTGGCCATGGTTTATTTTTTAGAATACTACCAGATAAAACAATTAAATTTAAAGGAGAAAAGTGTGTGTGTTGGAGGCAGACTTTCCAAGGAAATATTGACTGTTCTTGTTGCTACAAATATGACTAGATTGGAAAAAGTAAAACTTGTGGTTATTGGCAAACCTAAGCAGCCTCGATGTATTAAAAATGTTAAATCCCTACCTGTTGAATGTGAAAATAATCCAATAGCTTGAATGATATCAGCATTAAATGAAAAAAAATATTACACGATGGGATAATAAACTTATTTGACACAAAATAAAACTGAATTGCTTTTGGATAACTGTCCAGCTCACCCTAATATCCAGAACTTAAAAGCTATAGAACTTGTTTTCCTTCCACCAAATACCACGTCAGCCTTTCAACCAGTTAACCAGGGTGTAATTTAGTCTCTAAAAACACATTTTAGAAAACTTAAAATCATGAAACTTTTAAAGGACGTTGAAGAACTCCACAAAAACTAGATGTCTTTGAAACCATTTCTCTAATTTCAAAAGCTTGGGATTGTGTTTCTCAAAGCACAATAGCCAATTGTTTTACACACGCTGGATTCAAATTAAACACAACAGAAAACTCTTTTGAGAAGATGATTTACTACCACGAGCAGAATGGCTTCGACTACAAAATGATAAGGATGCAGATAATCTACATCTAGCTCATTGGGTCCGCACTTGTAGTGAACGTAGCAACTCAAGAAAGTTGGGAACACTTTCCAAATATTGATGAAGAATTCGACACGGTTGAGCATATAACCAAAGATGAAATTTTAGCTGACCCAGATTCAAATATGGAGTCAAAACTTAACGAAGACGTAGAAATGGACGAAATAATCGATTGTCAACCACCTTCAATAAACGAGGCATTTTCAGAGATTCAAATGATTTAACACTCTTTCACATTTAATCACAATCTAAAAGAGTCTAAAACAGATTTTGCTTTGCTACATTTGGAAAAAGTTACCGAAAGAAACTTTTTTGTTGAAAGTTGTTTTTAGAATCAATTTCTAAGTACCTGCTTAGATATTAAAATATATCATTGTTGTTTCAGTTTTTTGCACCAATGTGGGTTTGAGTGTACTCTTTTCTATGATGAAGACCATTGTTGAGTAAGTACATGTTTGGATATAGCGACCTCCGGTTATAACGACCGAATTTCGTCGGATCCTTCAATGTCGTTCAAAATTTTTGTATATCTACTGCCAATAAATATTACCACATATATATTTTTTAAACTAGCAAGAACAAATATACAGGGTGTACCGGAAGGTATGTCACAAACTTCAGAAGGTGATAGTACTTATAAAAATAATATTAAAAGTCTTTATAAACATACCCCCGCAAATGCTTCCCTTTGGAGTTATGACTCTCTTTAGGTATCCCCCAGACGGAACATATTAATTTCTAATTTTTTTGTGTGCCCAGGTAGGAACACGAAATTTGGTGAATAAACTTGGGCAAACAATGCCCTTATTTGGTGAGAATATGAATAAAATCCAGAAAACGTAATGGATATTTTTCGAACCCCCGTACATATTTTTGTCGGGAAAAAAATTCTGGTTATTACATTATTTGTCGCACAATTATTTTTATAAAGACAATTCGATTTCGAAACTTTTTTCTCTAGATATTTTTTCGAGAAACGTGTCGTTTTTCCGTAAAAAAAGTTAAGAGAGGTCACCTCATTGTTCACCCCGAGACAAACACTTTAAAAGTTTACATAGTAGGCGTCTGTCATTTGCAGTTACATTTATGCTGGGGCTAATTTGACAGCGGCCTCATCCCCGTATGGTGATATTCGTACTGTGTCAGTATCAGAGAATAAAAATGAATAATTTTCATTTCACTCACCGTGAATATGCAGATATGCATTTTATTTATGGTTTTTGCAGCGGTAATGCAAGAGCAGCTTAATGAATGTACGTTGAAAGATATCCCGAAAGACGCAGACCGTCGGTTCGAATGTTTATACAGGTTCACGCACGACTTTGTGAAATTGGAAGTGTTGTGCCTCATTATGTTGGCAGTAGCACAATTTCAGCACGAAATCTTGAACTTGATTGTCAAATATTGAGAGCTGTTGAATAGAATCCCCAGAGCAAGTGTCCGAAGAACTGCTAACCAGTTGGAAGTTAGTAGAATGTTGGTGTGGCGAGTACTTTTACAACTTTTAAACGAGATGGCATACTTAATTTGCACAAAATGCATCAATGGTCAGATGAAAATCCACATCCCATAATTGAAAGTCACCATCAACAGACCGTCTCAGTTATCGTATGCGGTGGGATTGTAGGCGACCATCTGTTGGGACCTTTTTTTCTACCAAGAAGACTTGGTGCCAGAGAATACCTAAATTTTTTGCAAACCCATCTTTTTGAGTTAATGCAAGATGTTCCAATTGCATTACTGCAGTGTCTATGGTACCTTCATGACGGGGCATCTGCCCATTTTAGTCATCAAGTACGACGACATTTAAATAGAGTCTTTCGCAGTCGATGGATTGGACGAGGGAATGATGCACCAATAAACTGGCCGTCTCGCTCACCAGATTTAAATGCGGCTGATTTTTATTTATGGGGACATACTAAATCTCTCGTTTATAGCAGTTCTGTTAGTTCAGAAGAAGAACTTCGTCAGCGAATAGTACAAGCCTTTAATGCTATTAGAAATAATCCTGATGTATTTACCTACTAGAATCAGATTTAATTTTATTAGAAGGCTGCGAGCATGTGCTGAAGCCCATGGAGGGCAGTTTGAACATTTACTATAATTACCTATAAAATTTATTTACTTGTTTCATTCGATAATGGTATTAAATAATTGTTTTTTTTCTACCATAGTTCCTACACTAATTATTGTATTGTTTCTATCTATTGTAAGGTGTGTATCTTTGAGCATGTATTAAATGATATTATTTAACGTTAAATAAATTATTAGGTACCTAACACTTTTTCTAATATTCGTTATAATGCCCTCTCGTTGAAGAACAGAAGTATTGAGCCAAAAAACATACATAATGCTAAAGTACATCTAAATTCAACGTTTCCTACCGTAAGTATGTATATTTGCATATTCACGATAAGTGAAATGAAAATTAATTATTCTTATTCATTTGCAGAATGCAAGGCCGCTGTCAAATAAGCCACAGCATAAATGTCACTGCAAGTGATATACGTCTACTATGTAAACTTTTAAAGTGTTTGCCTCGGGGTGAACAATGAGGTGACCTATTTTAACTTTTTTTACGGGAGAACGACACGTTTCTCGAAAAAATATCTAGAGAAAAAAAGTTTCAAAATCGAATTTTCTTTGTAAAAATAATTGAGCCACAAATTGTATAATAACCAGATTTTTCTCCCGCCAAAAGTATGTATGGGGTGTTCGAAAAAATACCCTTTACGTTTTCTGGATTTTATTCATATTCTCACCAAATAAGGGCATTGTTTGCCCAACTTTATTCACAAAATTTCATCTTCCTACCTGGACCAAAAAAAAAAAAACTTAGAAATTATTATTTTCCGTCTGGGGGACATCTAAAGAGGGTCATAACTCCAAAGGGAAACATTTGCGGGGGTATGTTTATAATGACTTTTAATATTATTTTTATATGTACTATCACCTCCTGAAGTTTGTGACATACTTCCCGGGACACCCTGTATATCGCCGACGCTACCCTCATAAAATTCGCCCCTGACTATAAAGGATCCTTAATTAAGTCCATCAATTCTTGATATCGGATGTCACCAGTGGGCATTTCCCTATTGTGGGGCACATGCCCTGAGACAATCGAGCAAAAAATAAATCTTACCCGGCGTGTCCCGCATAAAAAAGGGGTTTTTTGTAACACCTGGTCCTGACCTACCGTGGGCCTTTTTAGCCTCTATTAATTTAAGTATGCGGGTACAAAGGGTAAAAAGGAACAAAAAAAAAACTCGGGGGACACTTTTGCTTATTTAAATATTTTTTTTATCAATGGAATCGCATTATCTAACGGGACGCCTATTTGCCGAACAAAGGGAAGTCAATGCGACATGATTAAGTGCGTGTACGGTTCATTTTATAACCGATATCTGCATCACAAACGTAAACGGGTTGTATTTACTTTTGAAAATTAACAGATATTATTTTATTCGGATCGTGATTTATGTCATTATGTCCCATCTTTGGCAGAATGACGAGACCATAAATAAATTCTTTGTATTTGGTAAAACAAGACAGGACATTTTGAAGTTTTAGTTGAAAGGTTGGTAGGTGAAATTACTGGAACTGAGTTCCAACTTCAAGCAACTCAATTTCGGGAAGAAAAAAAGTAACAAGGACTCAAGTCAGGCGAATATGGAGGCTGAGGATCCACAGGAATGTTTTTACTGGCTAAAAACTCGTTTACTGAAATGGCTGTGGGACAAGGCGCATTGTCGAGATGCAACTTCCAGTTGTTCTTGATGTTTGGATTCAAATTTATCTCTTCCCCGATCATTCTTGTCGTCAACCGACGATCTGAACGCACAAGATCCCGTATTCTATCGACAATTTCATCGGTTCTTGAAAATGAAGGCCTTCTGCTGCGTGGTTAATTTTCAGTCGACTCTCTCCCTTCTGATAATGCCTTAAATCACCGTAAAACGTGGGCTCTTGAAAAAACACTGTCTCCATAGGCGTGTTGAAGTTTTGCAAAAGGATCCGTTGCGCTGTGTCCAAGACTGAAGCAAAACCTTATAGCACACCGTTGCTCAAAATTAATGTCACTTATTTTAAAGATTTTTCCCACAAAAAGTGGCTGAAATTCGATACACTGTACAGGGCGTCCCATTTTCGAAGTTTCTGTAAGGTATCTCGGTTATTACAAGAGATATAAAGATACTATGTGGAAGATCGTGAACATTGGCTACTTTTTTTGAGGGGAATTCACAGAACCAAGTAAATTTTTGATATAATTTCTAGATTTTGAGTTTTCTAGAATTTTGAGTTTAGTTTTGTGCGGGATTTAGGAAACAGTCATTTCTAACCACAATTTGAATAACTTTAACGGTTTTTGAATTATGGACCAAACCGATTTCTTTAAAATGAAAACCGCAGCTGGTTCATAACATGCTTGATAAGGACGACTTATGAGTTTATCAAAAATATACATTTTTCAGTAAAAGTATACAGCAGTTTAAAAAAACATAAAAAAACCATAGATGTCCATAAAACATATGAATGAACAAAACTAAAATGAATGAAAGATGTGTTTTCTATTTACTTGTTAAAATACACTTCAGTAGATCTTCATTGATTCTACATTCATATTATTATATCAATCATGTTCAATTTTCATTTTTTTCATATGTTCTATTGGCCATTGTAAAAATAAACTTAGTCTTGATAACTGGTTATAAATAATTAAATTGCACCAAATGTTTTGTTTCATGGGTATCTTTGATTTATTTGCTATGACTACTATGTTTTTTTCGAGAAATTAACCAGACTTATTTATTTATTACAGGCAATAGAAAGCATTCCTCGAAGATGTGAACTACACGTAAGTATATATGAAACATATACGATTATAAGCAACATATAAATTAATTAAATCTACAATAGAATGAAATATTTCGTTCAAATGTTGCTATTGTAAATGTTCTTTTATTTATATTATGAAAATTTTATATTTGATTTTAAGCTTGTATGTTTAATATGTAAGTTTAATTTTTGATGTTATAGGAATTAGGTTAAATTCGGTGTCAATTTTGATCAAAGGTATAAAAAAATGTTAACGTTTTTTTCATTTATTGCCATCTATGGAATTTTGTCCATATTATCAATTGTAAAGTCTGTTATTTATAAAAATATACAGGGCACGTCACAGTGAGTAGCCTATCAAACGTTTTGGGATAACTATAAATAATATGGAGCCGAAAATGTGGAGGTTTTTGGGGATGTTTTATACGTCTAAAATAATGACGATTTTCTGACACTCCGGATATACCGGAAGTGTGTAATTAAATGGAAGCTATAATTGTATGCTATATTTGCTTTTTTACTCATTAATTTAAATTCACTTTAATATCCACTGTATATTTCTAAAGTGAACGGTTTTCGAGAGAGATATGTCAATTTTTAGAGAAGAAAAAAAATTAAATTGTAAACCCGTAGAAATGAAATAATAATAAAATTGTATTGTTTATTTTTGATCATGTAAGGGTAGAATGTTGAGTTTACTGTCATTATACAGAAAACTACAGGGTGCTCAATTCATAGTGATTTTTAAATGGAATGTAATGCTAACTTTATAAATATCCAGTTACATGTGCCTATTTTGGTATAATGTACTTTTTTTGTACTTTGAACAATATAAGTAGATCGGTATTGTATTTGGAAATCAAATATCTGTAAAACTATTCTCTTTAATAATCATTGTTAGACATTGTACACACGGTGATTGTTTTATCTTATCACCCCATTTTATTTGTAAACGGTTAAAGAAAATTGTCTGCAAAAATTATTAAGTTCTTACCATATGAGACTAAAATTTGGTATATAAAAAAAGGATAAAAGAAAGAAAACTGTAAGTTAAATTACATTTCAGAAATAATTTTTGCAGATTACAATTTCCTTTAACCGTTTACGAATAAAATAGGGGTGGTTAAGATAAAATAATCATCCTGTACATGTGTATCTACATAAACGAAAAAACGGTGGTCTAGACTTATAAAAAATTAGCTGTTATGTATATAAAAACACGACATCGTCTCTGAGATATTTTCTGGAAAGGTGTAGCCGAAAGATATTAAAAAAAAACTAAACGTGTCACCAATGTCACAGGGTTAAAAAGTATATTATGCTGTTGGACGAGATACAAAGTAACATGATACAAAAAATACATCAGCTTGCAGATTAATTAAAAATCAATTATAAAGACGTTAATTTTTTTCTGCTGTTAACGGTCTACCGCTAACTACAAAAAAACAATCTGAAAAATTACTTACAATTTATTGTCGTTTTTACCTTCCTAATTTGCATATACCAGCAGCATATAAATAACGCATTTTAATCATGCGCTGTGTGCAAAAGCAAATAAAAAACGAGGGGTATGACTTATTCCCACATGAGTATTTTCGGTGTCGCGCCAGCTACCTAGTTCCGGGGTGGTTTCTTTTACATTCAAATGGGCATTGTAAAAAAACGTGCTAGGGTACAGGTTTTTTTAAAGGAAGGTCCCCTAGATTTTTTTAAGCATTTCTCACGGTAACCTATATGTTTTTCGGGATCTATGATAGGCACAGATTTCATCTACATAATTGTTGCAGAAAACTTCTAGAAAAATACGTTACAAAATAGTACCTATCCCTTCAACCATCCCTGCTCTAGGAAGCTTATATATTTATACCGATAGTAAATTCAAACGTGATTATCGTTGAGATAGATACAATAATGTGAGTCTTATATTCGGCTTGGGTCAAGAAGGCTGAATAATAGTTTCCACAGATTACAAACTTCCTTATTTAATAAAAAAGTACTTAACCAGTTCACTGGTATTGTATGGTACATGATAAAAAAACGTGCCAATTCTGGTATTGCATCCAT
The DNA here is from genome assembly GCA_029963805.1 of Aromia moschata. NCBI lineage: Eukaryota > Metazoa > Arthropoda > Insecta > Coleoptera > Cerambycidae > Aromia > Aromia moschata. Next base: position 320,074 of record JAPWTK010000430.1, read on the forward strand.
ATATGATGAAATTCTTAATTTTCTAGGGATTTGAACCAAACTTAGTATAGAATAGTTTTTAGCGGCACTGATAGCAAATCTGAATATAGATTTTGAAAACCCGAAATGGCGGATCCAATATGGGGGTAAAAAACTAATACATTAATCTTGTTCAGTAAAGAATTGATATGGCTCAAAATTTCACTCCAGCCTCGATTTTCCACTCTTCGGGTATGACAGATCAAAAAAATAACGTTTGATCGAAATCGATGAAAGAAACTAAAAATTCCGTGAAAAAATTATGTGAATTTCCTCATAAATAAAGTTCCACATAAGCCCCACCCAATTTTCCATCCTTCGAGGGTAGTAAATAAAAAAAATAACTCTTGAAATTAAATTAGAGACACAAAAAACCCTTGTATTTCATATAAAATGTGGAATGGTTCGGTAAATAATTGAAAAAAACTTCATTATTTTCACCCTTTGGTGGTGGTAGATAAAAAAAAACCTTCAGAATCGATTCGGTGTCTTAAAAACCCCTATATATTAAATATTGCATGACTGAAAATTATTCGAGGGTACCAGTTTTGGCACTAAAAGTGACAAAAACTGTACCAGTGAACCGGTTAAACAGAGTTCGATTATTTGTTTATTCAAATTATTTGTGGATTGTATCTAAAGTGATTAGAATATACAGGGTGCTTCACAAGTCTTTTGGGTGATTCTAGGTGATATTAAAAGTTCATTGTTTTTTGCCTTTTGTGAAATAGAATTACCCGTAGAAACATTCAAGTTTAGGGCTGCTGTTACACGCTAAAACAATATATTGGACTGTAGTTTTAATATTTTAATTTTATAATCAAATTACCTTTCTAACAGCTTTTAAGGGTAGCAATGGACCATTATTGTCTCGTTCATTTTCAAAATAGTGTATGAAAGATGCTATTAACTCTTAGCAGTAGCTGTTTAACTATTTTGATATTTCACAAACGGAAGTCTGACAACTATAACACTTTGATTGTTCTGAAAATAACAGTTTTTCAACGCAAGATAAAAGTTGAAGCTCTCAAAAAGACACACATCACTATTAAAGCCAATTTAAGGTTCAGATAATTTAATACTGTCAACAAATGTCAAGTAATACAAGACGGCAACTTCGGATCTGCTGCCAACTGCATGACAACGAATATCAAGCGCGAAATTTAAAATTCAATAACAAGTTCCATTATAGTTTTTATTTCAATACAATTGAGAGGTGGTATCACTGAACTCATTAGTAGCGTCATCGGTGACCTGCATCGGTTTTTATTTTGGGCAAAGTATATGATAGAAAGTGATACTTTACTGTTTGAGCTATTTAGTTGAATAGTTTCAATTTAAAATTCCATTGGATTTACATAACGTAAAATTTTTAGTTTTTTTGAAATATCTTGCAGTGTATGATGTACGATGTCGTATTTGTATTTTTTATGTTTCACCGCTCATGCTGTTGTCTTCTTTAGAAGTTACTCTGAGCATTGGCTTCCAATTTACTTCACTAACTTCTGAAGAAGCCGACAGTAAAATCGGCGAAACATTAAGAATGGAAATTCATCATACACTGAAATACCCGAAAATCACCAAGTCATCAGACAACGGCCGTGAAAGCCTTAAAACTCTAAAATGTCTAAATTACCTGATCATCTCATACATTTTCAAAAAAACATGGTAAAACCATCTGAATGTATTGGAACAACGTTTTAATAACCTAACCTAACCTAACCTAACCTAACCTAACCTAACCTAACCTAACCTAACCTAACTTGTAACACATGAGATGTGTTACAAGTGATCTGCGGATCATTACTCACTCATTTTGTAGGACGATATATAGATGGCTTCACTATTGACAAATCTATATGATTTTTAAATAGTACCCTTCAACTGATGTGTATCAAAATATATTAAAATGTGATATATATCAAAATATATAGAAGGGAATATATATCAAAATGTGATATTCCGACCATTAGTTCACAAGTTACAGTGATTTTAATGACGTTACTTTTATAATTTTCAAAACAATGTAAAAATCTGAATGCCGTGTGTTGATAAAGCATTGCTTTGTAATTGGAAAAAAATACCGTTCGAGCAAAGCAAAGGCTTGACAAGTGTTATTCGGACTCTGCTCCATCGAGGCAAATGATAGAGAAGTGGTTTGATGATTTTAAACGCGGCCGTACAAACACCAATGATGCTGAACGCAGTGGTCGCCCAAATTCGTCAGTTGTTCCAGAAAACATAAAAAAAGTGCACAAAATCGTTTTGGAAGACCGTAAAGTGAAGTTGCGTCAGATCGCTGACACCTTAAAGAAGTCAGAAGGCAGTGTATTCACTATTTTGCATGAAAATTTGTCCATGAAAAAGCTCTGTTCCAAATGAAGGTAAAAGTTCAGTTTAGTGACTTTTGTGAAAAATGGCCAAAATTAAATCGGATTTTTTGCTAAAATCGTTGCTTTTGTTATAAAAAAGCGATTTCAAGCCGGGGGAGCAAGGCTTTTGCTGGCGAAAATGCAAAAAAATGCGAAAAAAAGTGTGCGATTATTGCATATTTAAACTCCCGATGTTGACCGAAAAACTGGCTGATTTTCACAAAAATCAATAATAAACTAAACCTTTACTTCCGACACAATCCCTTTATGCACTTAACACACCAAATTACGTGCGAAAACTCCGAATCACTCGCGAATAAGTGGAATTGAGTTGACGTTCGTCTGACACCAGCTGTCACTGCCGCTATAGTCGGCGGTGGACGTTAATGTTTTGTGCGTTAAGGCGTATTTGCATAATTTTAATAAATGCGTTTATTATTAATTGTCGCTTAAAATCCTCGCCATTCGTTACACATTCCAAGTTGACTATTTATTTCCTAAATATGAAACATTTTTTTATTTAAGGTGTCTGTTTATTTAACTATTTTTATAAATATAAATTTATATTGTATATATATAATCATATTATATACATATAATCATTTTACCAATAATTTTTAAAGAAAATTCGTTAATTTTAGGACGGTAAGAAATATTTGCTTCTGTACTCACGGGTGAAATTCTGAAAAATCAACACGTGAACCTCAATAATTAGGATAATTTGGAGAATAAGAAAATATGGCTTATTCTCGCCAAAAAATGCGTGTTTTTCAACGTTTGCTGATGTTGACGTTTCAACGTGAATACTACCTTAACATCCACCGCGGCAGTGACAGCTGGTGTCAGACGAATGCCGACTCAATTCCATTTATTCGCGAGTGATTCGGAGTTTTCGCACGTAATTTGGTGTGTTATAAGCACAGAATACCTACCATGGGTAGGGTATTCTGTGTTATAAGTGCATAAAGGGATTGTGTCGGAAGTAAAGGGTTAGTTTATTATTGATTTTTGTGAAAATCAGCCAGTTTTTCGGTCAACACCGGGAGTTTAAATATGCAATAATCGCACACTATTTTCGCATTTTTTTGTATTTTCGCCAGCAAAAACCTTGCTCCCCCGACTTGAAATCGCTTTTTTATAATAAAAGCAATGATTTTAGCAAAAGAAAACATTTTTTTAGAGCCATTTTCACAAAAGTCACTAAACTGAACTTTTACCCAAATGAAGAAGGAAAAAAGTGCTCTTTCACCAAGACCAATGCACCTTGTCACAAGTCGATCGCAAAAATGGAAAATTACACGAATTGTGCTTCGAATTGCTTCTACATCCACCGTATTCTCCATATTTAGCCTACAGCGACTATTACTCTAGTTCGTCAATCTCAAAAAAAAAAAATGCTCGCAAGAAAGAAATATGGCTCCAATGAGGGTCGCCGAAACTAAAGCGGATTTTGAAGGGTTGAACAAATTGTTCAATAAGAAATACATAGAACTTGTTAGAGAAGCATTGGAAGGAATGCATCACTCTAGAAGGAGACTATGTTTATGAATAAAGTCGAATTTCGCCTAAAAAGTTGTTGTTTTAGTCATCCTACGAACTTATTGAGCGAAGAATGTGAAAATGATTTTTCCTTTTTATATTTTTCAAAGGCTTTCGATAGGGTCTCTCACAACTTGTTGCTGCAAAAACTCAGGTGTTTTGGCTTAAATGAAAAACTATTGAATTGGCTTTTCCAAACATTACTTTTAAATAATAAACATGAATCTAGAGCCATATCAGCAACCTCTGGAGTACCACAGGGGGGTCATTTATCTGCACTTTTATTTAATGTTTACATTAACGATATTTGTGATAACCTTGATTGTGAATATCTGTTATTTGCAGATTATTTAAAACTTTTTAATTTAGTCAAAGATATAAATGATGTTTCAAGTTGCAATGTAATTTAAGAAAATTAGAAGACTGTTATATACAAAATTTACTGGATCTAAACATTGACAAGTGTGAAATTATTTCATTTTATAGAATTACTAGCTTCATATTATTTAAACAATAAGCATTTGGAAAGAGTCGATACAGTAAAATACCTAGGCAACTAAATTTTAACTCACGTGTTAACTATATCACTAATAAAGCTCTAAAAACTTTAGATTATATCAAAAGGAATTTATATAATTTTAATGTGTACTGTGTTCGTTCTGTTTACATGTCGTATGTCAGGTCAGTTCTTGAATTTGATTGTATAGTGTGGTCACTGTATACTAATTATTGTCAAATAAGTGCAATTGCAAAGGTCCAAAATAAATTATTACGTTTTTGTGGTTACAAACTTCAAATAAGAAGTGCAGATATTAACTTTGGATACTTAAGAGCGTTCTTAAAAAATCAAAACTTAAATATTTGTAGAAAACAACACGATGTGATTTTTTTGTACTTGTTAAACAGTGAGCCAGATTGTCTTGTAATTTTATGTCAAATTAACATACATGTGCCTAGTAGATCCACAAGACTTCAACAAACATTTAAAATAGTTTGTCTGCTCACACAACAATGCTTTTTTATCTCCATTAACAAGAATTTGTAGAATTGCAAACACCCTAAATTTGGATATTTTTAACATATCACTAGATTCGTTAAAACATGAACTAGCATTAAGACTCACTGTATAATTATCATCTTTGTAAACTCTGTACCTGATCTGTACTATATTTACCTTTTTACGGATTTTTTCCGTTAATAAAGATTTAATCATACTATCAAACACTAGAGTGAGTTCATACATACACGCATTTATAGTTTTTGCTTGACCAGCAACCCATGTGGAACCGTTAATGGGGATATTTCCTTTGACAAGACATTTCTACTATGTAACCATACACTTTACATGACAACTTTCAGGACAATCGATAAACGTGAGTGTCCTTTGTAAGTGGACTCTGTCGCAAAAACAACCAATAAGTGGCCTTTTAAATTTCAAAGGACTCGTTAATTGAATTTTGTGAGCAGGGAGTCAACATTTTGAAGGCAAGGGCCAGAAAAAATAATTCAGTAATGATAGGCCACGCTTACACACGTATTGGTTAGATTAATAGAGGGGAAACACATGAATTAAAATGTATACCGATTACATTGTAAACAAGATTTCCAGACGAAGTTTTCAAATGAAAAGAGAATATAAATGACCCTGTATTGTTTTTATACAGGGTTAGTAGAAAGTCTCGGACCGGTCGAATAACTTTATTTGAGATGTGATTTTGCTGAAATTTGGTATGGATATATACTCAAAAATAACGAATTCAGTTCTGACATTTTAATTTTTTTCAGACTTCCGGTTTTACAGGAAATATTTCCAATTTCTTTACTTTTTTTTTAAATGGAGCACCCAGTACATTTTTACATTTTCGGATGCAGAGTGAAAAAATTGCCTTAATAAATATCAACATATTAATTTTTATTGATAATAGTGCAGCACAAAAAAAAAAACTTAAAAAAAACTACACATAATGTAAAATATCTTTTGAAAACAAAATAATAGATACTGGAAAAAGAAATTTACGTTTTTTGTTCATGATTGATTTGTATACATTTTTGTGCTATATTTTAACCTGGTGGAACGATACGTAAGAAAAATCTTACTCCAAAAAAAGATTTTGATTATTGTATGGTAGATTGCTCGACGAATAGTACATATTGACTATTTACCAAGAGGTCAAACGATCAATTCGACTGACTACTGCTCGCAAATTGACGTAGTTCAAGAAAAAACTTCTTCAAAGACGAACTTCTTTAGTCAATAGAAAAAGTGTCCTGCTACTTCATGACAACGCAAGACCACACGTCGCATCGGAGACTCGAAGAATGCTTGAAAGTATTAAATGGGAAGTTTTACTTCATCCACCGTATAGTCCAGACATTTCTCCATGTGACTATTACTTATTTTTGTCATTGGATAATTTTTAATATAATAAAAGGTTCAATTCGGAAGAGGAAGTCAAAACTGAGGTTGATCTTTTCTTCAGTTCTAAGAACCCATAATTTATTTCTCCTGGAATGAATTTGCTTGTAGAACGTTGGAAAAAAAGTTGTCGATTCTAATGGTGACTATTTCGTTGAATAAAAGTTATTTTAAAGAAAGTTATTTTATTTTAAAGTTAAACCTTAAAAATGTAGATTACTTTTTCCGGTACCAACTTTTTTTTACTGTCATCTGTCAGGTTGACACAAATTACTGGCGTCACTATCTTTTTAGTTTCGTTTCTTAATCTCACAATTTTAAAATGGCAGTGAAACTTTTAGAATCTTAGACATCTGGATGATGCGTGGATATGGTGACCGTCAGCGTTCTTTTGAAGATGTTCGAACTTTGTTTAATACTGTCTGTACAGATCGCCAAGTCAGTAAAAGTACGGTGTGTTGGACAATTCAGAAATATGAAGCGTTTCGTCAAGTAAAACATTTACCAAAAAAGTGTCAAAGAACAGCAACCGATGAAGACACCAATCTGAATGTTTTATTAACTGTTTAAGAAAATAATCACATGTCTACAATGAAATTAGGACAGTATGAAATCTTTACAAAGATCTCCCCCACGAAATTCTAAAAATCTGCAAAATTGAGTTTTTAGAAAATCTTTCTGAGTAAGAAAGCATCAAAATAATTAGTTTTTACTAAAAGCTTCAAGATTTTTTAGTTTTTTTTAAGCTTCTCGGTGGTTTAAGACATTCTCAGAAGGATGAGAGTGAAGATGAACCACGCAGTGGAAGGCCTTCCTCTTCAAGAACCGATGGCAATATCGATAGAATACGGGATCTTGTGCTTCAGATCGTTCGTTGACGAGAATAATGATCGAGGAAGAGTTACATTTGAATTACACCACTGTTCATCAGCGGTTAACTAACGAATTGGGCATGAGAAAAATCTGAGCAAAAAAGGTGCCAAAAAACCTTTCACAGGAACAAAAGGATATCAGGAGAGAAAGATGTATTGACATTTTGGAATCGATTGAAAATAATTCCCCATTTTATGTAACGTGTCATTACTGGTGATGAGACTTGGGTGTTTGAGTATGACCCGGAAACCAAGCGCCAAAGCCTGGAAAGGCACACCTCAAGTTCTACAAGACGCAAAAAAGCAAGAATGAGCAAGTCGAAGACCAAATGCATGTTGATTTGCTTTTTTGATAGGCAGAGAATTGTCCACAAAGAGTTTGTGTTTCCAGACCAAACAGTAAATCAACACTTTTACAGAGAGGTTCTTGAAAAACTTCGAAGAAGGGTCATGTGTGTGAGACCAAACATCAAGAACAACTGGGCGTTGCATTACGACAATGCACCTTGTCACACAACCATTTCAATAAACGAGTTTTTAGCCAGTAAAAACATTCATGTGGCTTCTCTTATTCGCCTAACTTAAGTCCTTGTGACTTTTTTCTCTTCCAGAGATTGAAAAAATCACTTCAAGGGATGTCATTTTGGGACCATAGAAAACATTCAAACGGCTGTAACCGAACAGCTGAAGGCTATATGAGTTCCAGCACTGCTATGAGGAATATAATAACCATTTCCAGCGCTGTGTGGCTTCCCAAGGAGAGAAACTACCGAATTGTAATTCTATTAGAATAAAAAAAAATAAAAAAAATAGTCTCATTACTTAATTTACACACCTCGTAGGTCCAAATTTTGGCAACACCATAATGTTCAGCGGATTATTACCTCGGAAATGATGCAGCTTGTTAAAATAACACTGTTTCAATGAACACATAACTTGAGTGCGTGAGGACAAATTTTTTAATTTGCTCTAGTCTATTTTGGGTGCAAAATGGAACCCACTAAACCCCGGGATCATGTTCAGCATCCCATAAATACAGGAAAACACATGTCGATTACGGTTTGCATAATATCAAGCGTTAGTAGAGCATTTATTTATAATTATAAGACAAAGATCTGTGATTTTCCGGCAGTTTGTGTCAAGTCGAAAAAAAACAAAGGTCTTTGTACTCGGCAGTCAAGGGGTTAATATTAATAAATATAACGATAAATTCGATATGCCGTAAGCAGCAAAAAGTGATCCCTATCTTTGCAACAAATAATTGTCGGCCGTATTCTACAAATAACCGCCTGCCGATGATCACCGGATTACCATATTTATTTGGCTTCCCGTGATTCCCCATAGAAAAAAAATATAAACCGACCCCTATGCAAATAAATACAGCCAGAAACACAATAGACGCGCGTGACGCGCGCATAATGTCCCGATGGTCATTTTTGTATTTTTGGAAAAGGGAATGTCCGGTCAGAGGAAGTTAACCTATGACCCGGCTTCCCTTCCGCCCAGCCCCGCTCGGACCATGGACGTAGCTAGGATTTTGTTCAGCGGGGGCCGAATTGGAATTGGCAAATTAAACATTTTAGTGAATTGAAAATTTCACATCTTTTTTACTTCTACATAAACATAAATTATAAACAAATATTGTGTATACACTAGAGTTGACCTTAATATTTTTTTTTTGTTTTTTCTCAGCGGGCCGGGTGAAAATCAGTTCTGGGTACCTAAAAACTTGAAGTCTGTAGCAGGGGCTGTTCACTCTTATGAGCCTACCTGAAATGTGATATTTAGTATGAGACCAACTCTATAGATGGCGCAACCAGCTTAGTTAGTTATGTATAGTTGGTACTGTTAAAAAAAAGAGATTGGTAGTCCTGAAGAACTAGTTCAGTCCATGCGCCCAAATGTTTAATATTTATAATTTGCGTTATGTTCTTACGTCAATATTTATCTGGGCGTATCGATTGAATTGGTTCTAAGTAAAACCAAAACAAACCTAAGTTTTGTAGTTTTGTGTTTAATTTGTTTATTGGGTATTATATATTCTTATTTGAGACAGAAATTAGTTGAGTTAATATTACATTAAAAGAAGGAGAACTAGAACTGGTACCAGATGTGTGTTATAAATGAAACTTCATGTAAAGAAAGTTATGCCTTTACTTTTTTTAGTTTATATAAATGGCTAGTTGGAAATAATTTATACTTAAATGTGATTGTGTCTTGTGTATAAATGTGATTGTGAATGCGTATAAATGTGGTTGTGAATAAAGGAATCTTACATCTAAAACAATTGATTTTGGTATTTAATGGTTTCAATATCTTAAATATCCTCCTTTTTCATAACAGCATGTCTCAAATTTATTTTTTAGACATTATTTCTTGAGGAACGGTTTCAAATACAGTTTGTGGACTTTTTTAAGTGTTCCCTTATGGACGAAACGTAATATATTATATGACAAGAATAGCAAAATCTTATTTAGTTTATGCTAGATAAGGATATAAAACTTTATGTAACCAAGTATGATAATGCTATTCTTATATACATACGTTTTGTCCATAATGGAACTCTTAAGAGTCCGCAAACTGTATTTTATTTTTGAATATTTTTTTGAACATAGCGCCATCCGCCATATTAGTTAAAATTAGTTTGAGACCAATTCAAGAGATGATGCTTCACGGCTTCATTTAATTGTATGAGAGAGTTCCATCTATCTCTTCTTTTATCTATGGTCTGTAGGTGCCTCTGAACCGGAGTTACGATCACTTCAAGTTGTACGCAATATTCAGGAGCGTATATGGCGGAAGGCGATTTTTCTGTTTTTTCAATCCTGATTCTCAACCGATAGATTCTCCTGCATCGATTTGCATAATTTAACGGTATTATGAAATGCTCCATATCATACGAATAATTCATCATACCTTTAACTTGAATGAATGAAAGGTAATATAATATTACCTTTAACTTGAAGTCATTTTATATTGATTATAAGAGAATTTCGGATTGGATACATTAAAATAGTCACTTTATTAAGCATTATATATCTTTAAAATGAATGGTTTTCGAGATTTTTTCAGTTTTAAGGTAAAAAATAGAAATAGTGTCCGACGTTCGTACACGTACTTGTAACGTTAGCATCATACTTTGGAGTTGGGGAGCTGCGTCGTGGTATAATCGGGTAGTAATACAAATCTCTATGTTATATGCTTGTTTCTTAACAATCGAATAGTTTAAGGGTTATTCAAGCTTGAGCAAACGAAAGAACGGAAGAATGAATTCTCGAAAAAAAAAAATACGGTCTTTCTCTTAAAGTTAGTAGCTTCATTCGCTCTGACATTAGCCGCGGAAATTTTTTCGTATTACTACCAACTTCAAGAGAAGTCGAGAGAGAAGAAGTTTCGAAGAGAAGAATTGAAATTGGCGACGGTCGTAAAGTGGTCGTTTGAATAGAGCCGTTCGGGAATACGTCTCGGAGCGATCCGAGCAATTTGAGCAGTTCACCCGAACACGCATTTTTGATTCGAGAAAAACCGTATTTTTCGAGAATTAATTCTTCCGTTCTTTCGTTTGCTCAAGCTTGAATAACCCTTAAACTACTCGATTGTTGAGAAATAAGTACATAACATAGAGATTTGTATTACTACCTTATTATACCACGACGCAGCTCCCCAACTCCAAAGTATGATGCTAACGTTACAAGTACGTGTACGAAAATTGGACACTATAGTATGTTCCAATCCGAAATTCTCTTATAATCAATGTAAAATGATTTCAAGTTAAAGGTAATATTATATTAAGATGATGAATTATTCGTATGATAAGGAGCATTTCATACTACCGTTAAATTATGCAAATCGATGCAGGATAATCTATCGGTTGAGAATCAGGATTGAAAAAACAGAAAAATCGCCTTCCGTCATATACGCTCCTGAATATTGCGTACAACTTGAAATGATCGTAACTCCGGTTCATAGGCACCTACATACATACTTCAACCGGACGTCAAATTGTTGGTTTTTACCTCTACTTTTGAATCATGATATGCTTAATACTCCTCAGAGTCAGGTACAATCACCATAATAAATTATTTTGTCTTTTTTCAATTTTATTTAGTTTAATTTGGTATTTTTTTCGCAATTTTTCGCTCATAATTTTTTCCACTCAACGAATAAACGAAATCTGACGATTCCATCTGATTCAGGAGGAAAAAATACATGGAAATATATCCTTACGCCTATCAGATTTGATGATTTTCATAGTTTTTGAGCGTATCGAACGGTTTCAGTGATTTTTAACATGTAAATCCCATAAGAAACTTCCGGCGCTTTGCGGCACGGGAAAAAAAGGTTCTGATCGCGGCAGTTTTGGTTTCCGCACAAGTTTTTAGGTACCCAGAACTGATTTTCACCCGGCCCGCCGAGAAAAAACGAAAAAAAAAAATTAAAGTCCACCCTAGCATACACTTTCTCATAACATAAACACATTCTCATAATAAAAAAATGTGTTCATGTGTTATATCAAACTACAAATGTAATGTACAAAATGTACAAAAAATCATAGTTAAAATACACCATAAACGTCACGTATTACAAAACTTTTCTGTCAGCATGCCCAACCTATTTCTTAGCTTTGTTTCATATTGTAATAACTACTATGATAATACTACTATAATGAAAACGTCAACAAGATGTCAATATTATGTCAATATCCCTTAATTGTATTTAGAAGTCAAATTTTCTTACCGAATCACCCACGTGCTTGAATATTATTGGAAAATTATCCGTCTTCTTCGACTCGGGACAATTTTTACACATTCGAGACCTCGAAAAAAATTTCCGTAGCTAATAATTGAAGCGCTAAGAAGATTACTAGTGAAAATTTTATTTATATAATTATGTGATCTATCCTGCATGTCCGAGTATCTAAAAATATATTTTGACGTCACTTAAGTGATGATTGGTATGGCGGGGAATTAAAAAAAAAAATTGAATACTGAAAAGTTATTGAGATATCAAAAGAAATATGTATTTGGAAAAATGCTAAAAACTTCATTTCAAGCGTGTGTGTTAAATTTGAAGCAAAAATTTCAGGGAATCGGGAAAATCTTATTTTTCTTCATAGCGTGCCTATGTAATTCATTTTCTTCACAGGGCGCCTAATTAACTGTGCAAATTTTCTGTTAGTAATAGCTTCAATTAAATAAAAGTAATAGCTCAACAATAGAAACAGTGGAATAATTTATTTAGGAATTTTTTATAGAAATATATATACAGGGTGAGCCAAAAGTCCCGGTACGGCAAAATAACTAGGCGGGAGTGCATTTTAGGGGAAAATGTTATATATGACCATGACCTTAAAGGTTATATAAAGGTTAAGCCAACTTTTTTTAAATAAGACTATACTTTTGACACCGGAAAACGGTCAAATAACCTTTAAGGTCATAGTCAAGATCAAATCCAAGGTCACCGTTAAATAGCCAGGAAAAAATCCTAAAACATTTTCCCCCTAAAATGCACTCCCGCCGAGTTATTCTGCCGTACAGGGACTTTTGGCTCACCCTGTATAACAAAAACCATTCCGATTTCCCATGTTTCATTCCATTCCCTCTTGCAATGACCTGTAAATATAGGGCTGAAGCAATTTTGAATAATTTTATTGTGTTAGAACTTCCAAAAATTTTTAAAGCGGTGTATGTACCGCTCTGAAATTTTCCAAAATTATTGACTTTTTTTGCTTCTGATAGGATTACAGCTTGTGAAATTCTGCGTCTAATAAGCCCAAGTTGAGTGTGATATGTCGAATATATAAAAATATATTGCTAAAAAAGTAAAATAGCGATGTTTTCAAAAAAATAAAGCGAATAACTCCAAAAATATTAAATCTTTTTCAAAGTCGTTGACGTCAAAATTAAAGGTAAATCTTCAGAGGAGCTATATGACTAACTGAGCTATTTTGTAAAAAAAATCCTAGACAAAAATAATATCTAAAGTTGAACCAAAAATTCAAATAAAAAATAAAAAAAATCTGTCCTTCACATATAACTAAAAAAAATAGCGGATTAATGTCCTTCTTGAGCCCGCTGTGTTTTATTAAACTTTTATGAACAGTGATTTTTACTTAAACTACAGTAAGGATGGTAAAGTTTTGAATGTTTATAAAGTTTTCGGTTCAAATTTAAAATTTTTGCAGGGCTAGGAATTTTTTTTCCAAAACAGCTCAGTTAGATAGATATTCTCAAGATTTTTCTGTAATATGAGTCCAACGACTTTGAAATGGATTTAACATTTTTGGAGTTATTTATGTTTTGTTTAGCGATACATTTTCACACAATCGCCATATCACCTTCAACTTGGGCTTACTAGACGCAGAATTTCACAAGATATAATCCTATCAGAAGCAAAAAGATAATGTTGTACAAAAAAACAATTGCTGACTGTACATAACGAAAAACTCAATTTTTCGTTTCATTCCCTCTTGTAATGACCTCTAAATATATGGCTGGGTCAGTTTTCAATAATTTTGTTGTTTAACACATTTTTAGCAAAGTGGAATTTGTATGTTTATTGAATTTTACGGCAGTACTCTGCGATGAAACTACGTGATAAATAAAAATTTAGAATAGTCATCATCATTGTAATCTATTCTATTATTGTATTCTATCATTCCAAATAAAAATTATATTCAATTTTTATTTTTGTCAGTAAAATTTAGAATTTCTTCCTCCAGTTTAAGGGGGCGGTCGGGCCCCCTTCCCTCACTTGACTACGCTCATGGTTCGACCGGCTGGCCAGCGCGGTATTGAGGCGTGGGGTCAACCCGATGTCGGCTGACAGTTTGTGTGGGCTGGTGTAAGCGTGTTTTGTTATGAACTCCCTATTTTTTTCGCCACAATTGCGTGTGCGTGGAGCCAAATGTGCTTTTCTGATTTTCGTGCGTTTAGCGATTTTATTGTTCGGTGCATGGGGGGACGCCGTATGAATATGTTTATGACGTATCAGTCTGGAAGTGCTCGTTAAAGCTCTTGGGGTTGTGATGGTAACGGCGGGTTTCCGAAACTATAGCCGCCTTAGAATTTTGTGTGTCCATATTATGTTCATATGTACATCGGCATCGCTTTACCAAAACAATAAGTTTTGGAGATAAGTAACAATGTACAGTACTATGGATTTAAGTCTGTTGAATTTGACGCAACCTCTGGTATACCCCAGGGGTCGATTTTGGGTCCTTTGCTGTTTAAGCTTTTTATAAGTGAGATCAACCTGCCACTTGATAGCAATACACTAATGTATGCGGACGATTTAAAATTATTTAGAACTATTGACAATTTAGACGACTGTGAGATGCTACAAAATGATTTGTCCAAAGTTAGTAAATGGTGTGACGATAATTTATTAACCTTAATACTAAAAAATGTTTCTCCACGAGCCTTACAAGAAAAGCAAATAATATTCAAATAATACTCAAGGCACATCACAAATAGAATTACTAACCAGGTTTCATCTTAACGCTCTCATACAAAGGAGGGACTATTTTTCTGTTCTTTTTTCTTTATAAAATTTCAAATGGCATAATTGATTCTCCCGACATATTACAATCTTTATGTTTTAATATCCCATCTTTTCGAACCAGAAATAATTCTTTATTTTACATAAAAATACCTACGAGTAGAACTAACATACTGCAATTTTCCCCATACATGTTATGTGTTCGACTTACCACTCCTACCAAAATAAGCTCGACATCTTCTATACTAACGTAAGCTATGTAAAAAAATGTATTTGTCAACCAATTTGTGTTTTGTTAATGTTTGTTCCTAAGTGTATTATTATTTTAGTTAGGTATTATTTCTTATTTAGCTATTTTTTGTTATTCCTACCATGTAATTGGATTGTATCGGTTTGGGTAGTTGTATCGAAATAAATAAATAAATAAAATAAATAAATAAGGAACAATTGAAATTAATATTTATGCGAAATATAAAATTTCATTTTTTGAAGTACATTATTGCAATTGACCTGAATGAATCCTATCAATACTTTCACATACAGCGTAGCAAAAAAGTCGCTCATAATGCCTGTAACTTTTTAAGGACATTGTACAGGGTTTGTATAAAAAGTAATGAGATTAACTTTGTAAAAATAATTTATTGTGAATATCACTACAAATCATTAATACTCTTCAAAGTAAGTCCCTTGGTCATTCACACACTTCTGCAAACGATGTTTCCACGTTTCGAAGGCGGCTTTGTACGCGGCTTCCGGAATGTCTTTTAAAGTTCGCGTCGTAGCCGCTTTGACGGCGCACAGTGGGTTAGAATCGGAAAATCCTGGCCAAAAATCGAGAAAGGTAAAAAAATTGTCAAACTATATCGAATTTAATGTTTTTTTGGGTCGCTGATTTCAAATTTGTACTTTATATTTCACAAAAACAAAATGGCGGCCCGAAAGTAACCGATTTTTGCGATAAAATCAACTTTTAAAAATTCAAATTAGAGTATTCATATTTTCTGTAAATAAGATTTCAATTTAATACTCTCCTCGAAAGGGAAACAAAATGGGGGACCTGCAGCAACCGTATGTAACCATTTTTTCGCGATAAAAGGTACTTATTATGATCAAAATGAGAGCATGGATATTTTCTGCTTATATAATTTCAACTAAATCTCCTTACCGAAAAAAACAGGGGGAGAACCGGAAGTAAAATGTTCTTAAAAAGCTACATATTTTGATTCGAATAAGATTATTTATATTTTTCATTAATAAGATTTTAATCTAACTCCCTGAAGAAATGGAGGGCCAAAAGTGAGAACTTTTTGGAACCTACAATTGCACGCAACGTGTCTTCAGTTAAGTTACATTAGGTTACTAAAATGATTTTGTGTTAAAAATTGATCGCAGAGAACCTCAGTTAAGTTGGATTCGGTTAACTAGTATAAAATAAAAAATATGTATTCCACGTAATATTGAGATTTCCTATAATTCCTATATTTCTCCTTCCACTGGTCAATAGTGTACACCAGGTATATACATTTCCCCCCTTGGGTGGGACTTACTATTGTACCGGGGATGAACACCTGCTTTGACGCAGGTACAGTTAGAATTGCCCCGAGAACGCTCTATTGGACGCGCGTTTCTATATTTGCATTTTTCACTGAAATGAGCAGTTTCGAGCAACCAATTTTTATGAATTTCTTATTTCACTAATATTTCCCACATGTTAAATTGTGAATTAGTGTTAGAACTCTGTAGATACAAACTATTTTCCTACTTTTCTTTCGCTACCTTAACATGCGCGTTTGTATTATAAGCGCTGAGTTAACATTTTTTTTTCCATAATAAGAAATACAAAAATTTGAATTTCAATGCATAGATAATATTTTACATCCCTTCAAGAGTAGCCTCCATTTTTTAAAGTCGGAAATACGCCTTGTGGTAACAAAAATTCGCAACACACGAACGTTGAGTATTTCGGTACCGATTCTCGTACCGTTACGCACTCGAAGGTGGCCAACTTCCGACTGAAGTAGAACGGCAGGTATAAAACCTAGGTAGCTGTCGTTTCAGTATTACACGCAGGAAATCCTGCTTCACAAAGCTATATGAATTGAAACAGAATATAACGAACTTCGTTTTTCGATTTTTGGCCAGGATTTTCCGATTCTAACCCACTGTGCGGCGTCCAGGGTCCCGTGGCAGCGTCATTTGGGGGCGGTTTTAAGTTTTGGAAAAATAATACAGTCTGGGGGGGGGGGGCAGGTCAGGACTGTAGCGCGGCTGGGGAATCGTTGAAATCCCGTTCTTGGCGAGGTAGTTGCTCTCCACGAAGCGCCATGAAGCAGGTGTGACTTAACGCATTGTCGTGGTGAAGCTTCCAATCGGCGGCGATGGATGGCCTCACTCGGTTGACTCTTTGTGTCAATCTTTTGAGCACTTTCACGTAAAAAGCACGCTGCTCAATTGATTTCTGCATTTCGGCACTTCGACCTAGTTTTATCACAGAGTACACTAAAAAGACGATACTGCCTCAACAAGTGGTTGCAAACGACTGTCCAACCCGCCATTTCGAAGCTTAGACTCTTCACACCAAACCCGCCAGCTGCGAGGTGCTGGGAAGTATAATCGCGTGAGGAAAAATGAGCCTCATTACTTACAAGAACATCAAAACAATAGTTAGCGCATCAGGTGTTGAAAGTGCCTCCTTTTTCGACTAAGCAATGCCTAAACCGGTCATAAAACTCTTCAATAATATTTACTAGGAAGTCTTCAGGAATGGCCCGGACTTCATTTGAAATTTTCTGTTTCAAGTTTTCAATGTTACCTGGTTGATGGATACATAAACATTACATTTGAAATACCCCCATAGAAAAAAATCTAAGTGATTTAGATCCGGGGAGAGCGCTGGCCATTAATTTGTACCTCTTCTGCATATCCAGCGTCCTGGAAAATGTGGATTTATAGCGGACTAATATATTAAAAATATGTATTTCTCTTTGAATTTTTGCACTTTTAGGTTAAGATACCTCGAAAACCAGAGCCAATTGAGAGATTTGGACCTCAGATTAGGATTCAGCGGATCAAAAACCTTTGGAAAAATATATTCTGGTTTCTGGGTTAAAGTCTTGTCGGCCTCTATGATATTAGAGAGAAATCCACAAACTTTTCAATCTTCCATAGAAAAATTCAACAGAAATTTCAAAATGCGATATCGCAGCGAAAAAAAAAAGGTATTTGAGTAAACTCGACGTCATTTAAAAGGGCAAGGCATGTACTTAAGATGTTGTTCATAGTTTTTTCAGCAAAAAATTATGTTGCTACATAACCTCAAATATTGGCCAATGTCGCTCTTTTTGCACTTTTAGGTTAGGATATCTCGAAAACCAGAGCCAATTGAGAGATTTGGACTCGGATTCGTATTCAGCGCACCAAAAACCTTTGGAAAGATATATTCTGGTTTCTGGGTTAAAATCTTGTCGGCCTGTGAATCAAAATACCTGTGAAGTTAAGATGTTCTCGTGACGTTTAAGTCATAACAGGCATCATTTAAGTTATAACAGATAAACATTTTTGATTTCAATAATCAAAATAATATAATAATAAGTTCAATAGTTTAATAATTTCAAGTCAAACACAAAAACACAGTCACGTAAAGTCAAGAAGTTTTTTTACGATTTATATATAAATAATCGATCACTTGAGTCAGAAGCAAAGAACTGAAATTTTTATAAATGAGGGGTATGGAGATGCATGCTGAGATCCCAAGACCAAATTAATAAGTGAATGTTAATTAACAGAGAAAGTTGTTATTTACTTATAATTAACGAGACAATACAGAAATACTGTTGAAAATTGATAAACATGTTTTACTATAAAAGAAGGGCTTGGACGGCAGTCATTTATTTAACAAATGTTAAAAAATACAAAGAACCTTTAACAAGAAAAAACTTTAATAAACAAAATTTAGGTTTTAGACTCAAAATTGTGTTCTTTTAAAATTTGTATAAATATATGGGTATCTATTTAAAATAAAGAAGTTATTTGACATGGGGGAGTATATGAACATCCTGTAGATTCGGCAATATTTTAAAAAAGTTGGCATAAGACTAGTTTTTGCTGTAACTAACAAATACATTCTTTTTTTATTAGGATACACATACCTATGTATTATATACACGGTATACGTTACTGTTGCATTACTTAGAGATGGAGATCGTTTATGTAAGAATGTTTTGTGGCTGTTATTTGTGTAAAATTTATAATAGGAAACCGGTTTTTTGAGCACTCTACGCGGTTCTATCTCGGTATATCTTCTGTAATTGTATGCCGAAATGAAAACAAAAAAATGTTTAATACAAACAGTATTCTATTGTTACAGTATACCTAGGTCGAGCTTTTTTATGTGTCTACTTCATCAGTTTTCTTTTCAAATTTTGTCTCTAGTTATCATGTGCCGGATATGATGCGGTTCGCGTTTTTTTATTCCTCTCGTTTATTTGCATATAATTCATATTTACCTGTAGGTTTTTTGTATCCTTTTTTATGCTTGTTAGCAATTTACTTTCGTAGGGAGCGAACAAAAAATTGAAGTTAGTTCTTTGAATTCTAGGATTATAACTTATTAAGTTAAATCCGTTGGCTTCAAAGACCAATCTCTCTTACGGGACGATGCACTACCAAAATAAAAACCCCTGATTAAGGAATTGCTACTTTCTACGATATTCTAATACATTTAATTACTCTTAGGGCCGGTACTTTTACTCCCGATTAAGGTCGATTAACTAACCAGACGATAAGACTATGGAAACGTGTACAGAAAGTGTAGAAAACACTTCAAGAGTCTCACCTTCAGTTTAATTAATCCGTCTTAACAGGGACTAAAAGTATCGGTCCTAAAAACATCATATTGTGTTCTTAAAAGTGTGATATTTGAATATGATCTTAATGGCCTAAGACCTTGACGACCTTTATGACCTTTATTCCCTTTGTAACCTTATAATATATGAATGACCTCTATGACCAATACGACAATATGATTTGTTCATATCTGATTCATATGAACCTTATTACAGATCCTATTTATGACCTCTATGACCAATATGATTAAGAAAACCCTTGTGACCCACGTGGCCTTTATAACCTATACGACTTTTATTATCAATATGACCTGTCTGACTAATACGAGGTGTGGCTATTAAATAACCGAACTGATGCTGCTACCAGCGCTGCGAGCGTGTCGCGACAAGATTGAACAGAACTGTGGCTGGTGATACTTTCCCCACCCTGAGACAAGCCAGTGGGTAGCTCAGTTTGACTGTAGCAGTCATTTGAATTAGTCTACCAGTGACTCGTCGAAAAAAATGTTAAGTGTTCAGACGGAGCAACGGGTTAATCTCAAGATTCTTCTTAAACTGGGGAAAAATTTACAGAAGCTTATGCAATGTCAAAAGAAGTGTACGGGAATGAATGTTTATCTCGCACACAAGTTTTTGAATGATTTAAATGGTTTAAAGAGGGACGTAAAACGGCCGAAGACGATCCGCGCTCCGGACGGCCCTCAACGTCAAAAAAACGACAGACGAAAACATTGAAAAATTGGTAAACTAACCGCGAAAATAGTCGTCTAAGACAGGACTGAAATAATAGGAATCAACAAAGAAGTTTAAACTGTAAGACCCATATAACCTTTATGACCAACATGATATTTGTGACCAATGTGACCCATTTTGAAAATGGATGTGGAAATAAAAATGAGAGTAGACTTAATAATGTGATATAATGTGATTTTACTAAAACACGATAACTCGAGAACGCGTTAAGATATTAATTGAAATTTGGTTGAAGGCTTGGGGAAAAAATAGGTGTAGTACACTTTTCTTCTTTGTTTTTTTTTGCTTAAACTTCAATCTCAACGTGTCAAAATATTTTTGGCTTAATTAGCCAATAATTATTTTCAATGAACTTTTCATCTATACCATACTTTCACTCCACTACGTAGATAAGGAAGTAATTATATGGGTATTACATACCTTGCAAGTAAGAATATTTAATTATTTATGTTTTTAACTGTTATTTTAGATTGCAATTATTAAAATGTTCAGGAAGGATGTACATATGTACCTATGTACCTGCTTGTAATTTTTAAGATGAATGACCATTCAACATAAATTCTAAAGGAACATTTGACATTTTAGCGAAAGTCGTATAAATAATGCTTTATAAATTAAGTAATAAATCATTTTGTATGGCGCTACTTACAACTCCTTTGCTGCATATTACGATATATTTTATGACTCGTGTTTCTCTAAGCTTACTACGAAAATACAGTATTTCTAAAACATTAGATCTACCTATGTAGTTACAAAAATATTCGCCTTGTTTGTGGCAAACAGAATGTTACGTTACAAATAGGTACCGTATGCTTTGGTTATTTAGACAATAGTTAAATATTAGGTTTGTTCCAACAGAAAATTCACAGAAACTGCTTAGAATCCATTCCCGAACTTGTAGTTCTAGAATCGACTTGACTAGTGTTGGAATTATTTAGAATAGGTTAATAATTTTGTTTGATCCTGATCTATGTATACAATCACAAAATAAAAACTCCTTTAGAAAACATTAGGTCTTTTGTGCTATAATATATTTAAGTACTTAAATCGTTGTCATCTTCCATTACTAATATAAAAAATAACAAAAACAA
The DNA here is from genome assembly GCA_029963805.1 of Aromia moschata. Classification (NCBI taxonomy): domain Eukaryota; kingdom Metazoa; phylum Arthropoda; class Insecta; order Coleoptera; family Cerambycidae; genus Aromia; species Aromia moschata. The sequence goes on from JAPWTK010000430.1 coordinate 341,479, forward strand.
ATTAATGAGGTTATTTAGCACTTTAAACTGATTCAGAATTAAAAACTCTTCTAAAACCCTGGAATTTTGAGAACGATTCACAACCAGTTCGGAATATTCACAAGTAACACTACCCAAGCGGTAATCGTCGATTTTCCTACTTTCCAAAAACTTTCATTACATATATAGAAGTCACTTTACACCATTTTGCCCGTTTTGATTTTTGTTCATAACCTTATAAGATTTCGAGAAGTAATTTAAGAAACGAGACGATCAAATATTTTTAGGGGTTTAGGGGTTTCTGAATCTGAATTCGGGGTCCGTGTGACCCAACCAGGTCTCGGTCAAGGTCATTTCAAGGTCAAACTGGTGAAAATGAAGTGAAATGAACATTACTATGTTGGGAACTGTCTTTCACCAACACATCTATCCGACTTCGGGGTCGCTGATTACGAATCCGAGGTCAGGATTCACGTAATTTAAGATGGTGGATCCAATAGGGTCGACATTGACAAGTAAATCTTAGAAAATTTCGATGTGATTTTGAAAATTCACTCTTTTTCAGCACAGAGATGACAATATAAAGAGTTTTAGCACCTCTTTGCTATCTTTTTCCATTTAATATTAGATTTAAGAAAATCAAAATAAAGAAAGTGTGAAAAAATGAAAAAAGGAACAAAAATGTGAAAAAAAAAAAGAAAAAAAAAAAAGAAAAATTGGAGCAATAATTCTTTACTTCTCGTCGTTAGCTATGGATTGTGCCAAGAAGGATTGAATTTTTTAAAGTCTCATCAATATCTTCGAAGATTTACGTGTCGATGTCGATCATATGGGATCCACCATCTTGAATTACGTGAATCTGACCTCGGATTCGTAATCAGCGACCCCGAAAAAGTATAGATTTAGTGGTTTACCATGTTGGGAACTGTTTTTCATACGTTTGACCTTGAAATGACCTTGACCGAGACCTGATTGGGTAAAACGGACCCAGAATTCAGATTCAGCGACCCCAAAAATGGAAAGATGTGATCGTCTCGTTTATAATAATACCCCAAGTCTTTGAGTTAGAAGGTTATGAACAAAAATCAAAATTGGCAGCTAAAAATGGTTTAAAGTGAATTTTACATATGTAATGAAAGTTTTTGGAAAATTGTAGGAAAATCAGCGATTACCACTTGGGTCAAGGGGGATTACTTATCAGTAAAGTTCTAAACGGTTCTGGACTATTGTTGGAATAAACCCATAATTTATTAAAAATTATTTTCCGTTTCTATTACTACACTATGATTTCCGTTGATTTAAAATGGTGTCGTACAAAACATTCTCTATTGTTTTTTTTATTTCCCTTTTTGGGTACGTTTTTTACTATCCTTACCCCCATGTCCCTTTGTCAGTTGTTACGGTATCTAATCCTTTTTTGCCGGCAGGCTGCTAGAGGTTTCACTCCCTTTTTTATGCGTATAAATAATTATGCGGTTATTTATTATATGCTGCTATTTTTGCGATTTGCCGCGTCGTTTTTTAATTTTTTGAGCAACGGAAATGGAATATTTTTTAAACAAAATGCATTTCATTGACTTTAAGATCAATAAGCAAGAACACAAAGGTTTTATTTTTAGTGATGCAAACCAATGTAGTCTACGTAAAAATGCAATTTGTATATTACAAGAATATACGTATATACAAATGTATCCACCAGGTACACGGTGGGCCTATATGCATATTGCCAAGCTATTGATATTAAAATTGTTAAAAGTAGAGTAAAGTAAAGTCTATAGGTTCTATTTAACTAAAATATTTTGAGAAATCCAGGACTTATTTTGTGATTATACTTATATTATTGCATTTTTGAACTTTGGGGGCAATTCTATGTAATTTGGGATATAATATCCTATATCAACATCCAATAGTTATTGAGATATTTACAATTTTTTATCAAAATTGACAAGTAAGGCCTTTCCTGGACCTTACTGATTCCATTGAAAAAGTCTGCGATCCAATCGAAACTGAGGTTGAAGAAAAGGAACTTGTAACTAGTATTACAAGTATTACAGAAGCACAGAAAATAATAAAATATCCTTTCTTTCATTAAAATAGCAGGGGAAGCTATTTTCATAGCATTGTATAACGCCGGTCTGTCACAGAGCAATCACTTGACAAGACAAGGTATGAGCAATTCAATAAGATGTCTTCAAAGGGGAAGTTCAGCTTGCCATGGTTGCCGACAATCGTTGCCACAGAATATTTATGCAACTCCAGTGCTGGCTGGGAAACAACTTGTACATATGTTACAACAATAAGTACACCAGTTGCAGCAGTGAATGGATCCCGCTTCTATTTTAAATGACACAGGAGTGAGACTTGTGAAGGTTGTCTTGTTTTCGTCAAAACTGAAGGAGGTCCAAGTTGTTTCCCAGTCAGCACTGGACTTGTAGAAATGTTCTGTGGCAATAGTTGTCGGATGCATCAAATGTCGGCAGCAATCGTGGCAAGTTGGCCCCTTTGAAGACATCTTGATGAATTGCTGATACCTCGTCTTGTCAAGTGATTGCTCTGTGATTGGACCGGTGCGTTACAATGTTATCAAAATAGCTTCCCCTGCTCTGATGACTTGGGCTGTTCATGCTGATGCCTCATAAAATGTAGATGGCCACATTTAATGCAAGGTTGTTTTTAAGGAGTTTTGTGTTGTTTGTGTTGTTTCAACACATGGTTCAGTCTCGCCATGTCCAAAACGGACTAACGCTGTGTTACAACCGGAGAAGGCGTGAGCAAAAAGAATGTAGTCAGGGTTTTACTTGTACGATGATGTTGAAAAGGAGATGCCAGGTTTGCCACCCTTTCCTGGTTTCAGCATATGTACGTTCGTTTCGGTTGGACTAGAAGGCCCAGTTGACACCAGCGTCCCAACAACAATGGGTTCAGCAATAATGGGTAACATTACCGCTTATAAACTTCATTTTACGATAATTTGGAAAATATCGTCGATGTTCAAACTTCCGTAGACTACGAACCACGCGACATCAAACTATGATTTTTCAAACTGTGAAAAATGCATTTTGTAAACAGAATTTTTGTCTACTTTAATTCAAAAACGTATAAAATTTTCTGTAGCATGCCGCATTATTAATTCTACAACTAACTTCTAGCAGCTGTTCTTTCACACTCATATGTGTTTATAGGCCACCCCGCTCTGAAAAGGTTAATGCTTTGATTCTGTTTAACACAATCTCTACTCTCTCATCTACTACAACAAACTTTATCATCGCTGGTGATTTTAATCTCCCTGATATCTCTTGGTCTTTAACTATACATCCTGAACCTATAGATTCCTAATCGCATTTCATAGATCTTTTAGTAAATTCCAACTTATTACAATTGATTAATGAACCCACTCGATTTCGTATAAATGAGGAACCGTCACTAGACCTTGTTATTACTAATGAAACTAATCTTCTAACACCGCCCCTTATAGAATCTCCTTTCGGAAAATCGGATCATGCTGTAATAATATTTACCGCTCAATTTAATTTTCATACCACTACCTTAGGACAGAACAACCATATAACAACCATGTAAAAACCATAAACCATACAAATTATGATGTGGTGAACCTACAACAAATTGACTGGCGAGCAAAATTACAGCATACTGATGATCCAATAATAATGTGGGAAATGTTTTATGAAAAAATTATGCAAAGTATTAAGGATCACACCCGTAAAAAAGGAAATATGCACCAATAATAAAAAACTTTGGATAACCTATACAGAAAATTAAGCGAAAAAAGGAACCTTTGGAAAAAATACATACGCTCACATCATCGTAACGACTTTATTGCTCATATAGATTTCTCCAACAATTTACCCTCAGAATTAGAAACTTTAAGAAACAACTATGAGGAATCCTTAGCCAGAAGTGGTTGTCCTAAAAAGTTATATAAGTAGATGAGGTCAGGTTTTAAATACCAAAGTGTCCACGCCGCTTCTTAGGAAGTCGAACGGAGAAATCTGCGAAACCAGTGATGAAACGGCTGAAATTTTATCACACAGCTTCTCTAATGTTTACATGGTGGAACCTGATGGCAATATATCTAACACAAGAAGCTCATACGTCCAAAATTCCCTTTGCAATATAGAGTTTTCTTCGTATAAAGTAGAAAAGTTCATAAAATGTCTTAAGAATAACTCGTCACCTAGTATCGATGGTCTAAGTGTTCTGTTTCTAAAAAAATGTATCTCATCGATATCTATACCTCTATCATTAATTATGAACTCATCTTTTAAACGGCATACACTACCACCCATCTGGAAAAGAGCTTCGGTTACCGCTATATTCAAAAAGGGAGACAAACTTTGTAGCGATAATTACAGACCAATAAGCCTGGTACCAATCATAGGTAAAATAATGGAATCTATTATTCGTGACGAGATGTTGCAATTCCTAATGTCCGAAAATGTAATCCCGAAAGAACAACACTGATTTGTTCCTGACAGATCGGTAATCCCTAATTTACTACACTGTGTAAATGATTGGTCACGGTCACTCGATAATAAGCAACCAGTGAATATTATCTCTTTAGACTTTGCAAAAGCGTTCGATAGAGTACCAAGAAGAAGAATCCTCTACAATCTGAACAACGCTGGTATTCGCGGCGACCTCCAACACTAGATCGAGGCCTTCCTAACGGATAGAACTTACTCAGTGTATGGATCAGTGATGTGCAATTCCCTACGCCCTGTTATCAGTGGCTTCCCCAAGGATCAGTGCTCGGTCCCATTTTATTTGTTGTATTTATCGCCGACCTTGTGTTAAATGTGAGTTCCAAGGTCTCATTGTACGCGGATGACACCAAGTTATATGGTAACCCCAACCTTGCCTATGCTTCACTTCAAGAGGATCTGAATAATATCTCGCAATGGTGTGACGACTGGATGTTGCCTCTAAATGCTAGTAAATGCGTAGTTCTTCATCTTGGTAAGAATAATCCATGCCTACCTCATACCCTAAATAATACGCTTCTCAAACCGGTTACTTCCTACACCGATCTTGGCGTTATTATAACGAAAGACATATCGTGGTCGAAACACATTGTTTCCATTTGTAAACGAGCTAACTCAACGCTGTATCTTCTCAAAAAAACTTTCTGTAAATCTTCTTCTCCAACTTTTATACGTTTATATAAATGTTACATCCGACCTCTGTTAGGGTTTGCTGGCCCTGTTTGGAACGCCACACTGATAAGAGACCAAAACTTGTTAGAATCAGTTCAGCGTCGCGCTACTCGTCTACCATTGGGACGGAATCGCCCCTCTTATAGTGAGAGACTATCTGCTGCTAAATTAAACAGTGTTAGTGATCGAAACTTCGCGGGAACTTAATTATCACGTTTGTTTATCACTTTGTTTCTGCCCAATCGTGACGAACGCTTAAGAGGTCATAACCTCAAATTAAAAAAAGAACACTTCAAAACAACGGTTAGACAAACCTTTCTCTCTAATAGAATATTTAATGTACGGAACTCTCTACCCATATCTGTAGTTAGTAAGTCATCTGTGAATTGTTTCAAAAATCGCTTAGACTCCTGGTATTTGAATAAGTCTATTTAGGTTGTGTTATAAATTGCTTTGATAGTTATACACGGTGGAGACTTTAAATGGAATATATTCGCTAGCGGGGTGGTGAATGAGTTTTAAAAAAATTCCCGAGACACGTCAACTTTTAAATGTATTTACCTACATTTTGCAAGTAATATGAAAAATATTACTTGCAAAATGTTCAGTTGTTTCAGGGGTGGCTGAAACCACCCTCGACATAATTTTTTCAAATGCAACCTTATGGCTTGTGACCCCTCATTGTAAAGCTGGTGGAAATTGGAATCCAACGCACTGATCAAATTTTAATTTTTAGTATGTTTGTAGGGTTGCATACAATTAAAACAATTTAAAAATTAAATTTATTTTCAACGTAACAATTGTTCAAAATGTGCACCATTCACTTGTTGGCAGCATCCCAGTCTGTGGTAGGTTTCGTCCCTTACATTATGCAACATTTGCGGTGTTATTTTTCCGATTTCCTCTCTTATCCTTTCCTGCAGATCTGCTATGTTGTTGGGTTTCTGAATGTAAACCCTACTTTTAAGATGTCAACACAAAAAGAAATCCAGTGGTGTAAGATCTGGAGATCTTGCTGGCCACTCAATATTACCTCGCCTGAAACCATAACCTCTCGTCGGTCAAGTTAGGGTTTAAGGGGTTTGGAAATAAATGACATAGCACTGGCATTAGTTCGAGCTGGAGTAAATGCAAGTATCTTGCTGCATTAAGAGTGTCATCAAAGAAAAATGGTCCTACAATTCTATCTTGTATTATTCCGGCCCACACATTAGTTTTCTGTGGGCGCTGAGTATGAAGTTCCCTCATCCAATGGGGGTTTTCTTCAGCCCAGTAACGACAATTTTGGCGATTTACGTGCACATTTAATGTAAAAGTAGCCTCGTCAGAGAAAACTATCCACTCTAAAGATAACTGGTTTTGATCAATACAAGTCATCAATAAATCGCAAAATTCCACTCGTCGATCTGGATCATCTTCAAGTAGCTCTTGAACAGCTTGCATTTTGTATAGGCGTTTTTTCTCATTTTTAAGTATTTTTAAAACTGTTTTGTGATTAAGTTTACTATCACGGGCCAGTTGACGGGCTGGAGTGATTGGATTTTCTTCTAGAGCAAGCAACAAATTCAACTTCGTGTCGTCATCAACAACAGCCTGCCTCTTACTCGGTACTTTCCTGACATGGCCCATCTCTCGATATTGTGCCTCAGTTTTACTAATGGTACCTTGATTTAGTGGTGGCAAGTCAGGATGCGTTTCTCGAAACAAGCGAACAACTTCGCATTGAGTTCGCGCCCTATCACCATATCCAATCATCATCAAAATTTCGATTTTTAGTGACTCAGTTAAATAAGACATTGTCACCAACTTGAAATAACACTTCGTTTCAAACTCTGAATATAGCATACAAACTAAATTACTCTTTGCGGCCGTGTAAAAACACTAGCAAAAAATAACAAATATCAGTTGTGGCAAAAAATTGCTTGGAATTTTTTGTGGGGACATATGAAAATTAAGGTTTACATTCCAAAACTAAACAACACACATTTTGAGTACGAAATTGTTGCGTTAAAAAATAAATTAAACTATAAAATTACGTTTTAATTGTATGCAAACCTACAAACATACTAAAAATTAAAATTTGATCAGTGTGTTGGATTTCTCTTTCCACCAGCTTTACAATGAGGGGTCACAAACCATAGGGTTGCATTTGAAAAAAATCATGTCGAGGGTGGTTTCAGCCACCCCTGAAGGGCTATATTTTTCACATTACTTGCAAAATGTGAAAAATATAGCCCTTAATATATAGGGAATTTTTTGAAAAATCATTCACCACCCAACTAGCGAATATATTTCAGTTTAAGTCTCCACCGTGTATATATTTCAAATAATCTATGTGTACTTTTGTTATTAACTGTCTATAATATTTTGTCATGAATTTATTTAAGCATATATATTTTCTCAATGTTGTATTTTATAAATTTTCCGGGCTGTATAGAATTTCACAGCCCGTTGTCCAAAAAACTAAAAAAAGTGCGAAATTTTCTTTTTGCATGCCAAAAGTTCTCCCCTCGGGCATTCGAGGTCGAAAACTTAGTTTCACACTTTTCACCTTATACCAAACAGTCCTAGAAAAAATATTCTCTCCTAATTACTGCAAGCTGAACCCTTCTGAGGCTACGTACCAACTGGGCTACTATACTTTGAGAGATTTTTTTTTGGTAAAAATGTCATATTTGACAAGTAGTACCTAAAGTTACGTAATCCCATTCGAATGGGTCATTTTTCATCGTTTTTAAATCACAAGTTAGCCCCAAAGGGGAACTAAAACAAGTTGTTAATACACTTTTTTCCATATGATGAACACATTATGAAGGACACTGTATATGATCAAGTGGGTACAACGGCAGACCGGAGAATGAAAAAAAATCTCGAGATTTTGCTATCCTCCGGCGATCTGATCGATGTGTAGACATCTCCGCGACATCGTATGAATTTTTAGGCGAATTAAATACACGTGGGCAGAAATCACGGACTCTTGGAGTAGAAGGATGTTTAATGTCAACCACTTAGATATTGTCGGAGTTGTTGGCGGGTTCATGTCGTGACACGTGATGAGACCCGATGGGCCGCGTGACACACGAACTTACTACCATTTCCTCGTCGACTATTCTATTTACTTCTCCGAGCAATTATTGCGCCATTTTTAACGCATAATTCGGACGATCGCAACGTGATCACGCCAGCGAGAATTAATACCAAGACTAAATAATTTAGACTGTGTCAAAAAAACTTTTTTTTTTATTTTTTTTCGATTAAATGTGTCTCTAGTTAGTTCGATATAAAAAAAAATTCTCCCAAAAAATTGAGCTGTCCAAAATTAGCGGCGCGGGGGGGGCCCTTTCCCATTCAAAATATATGGGTTTTTTTTTAATTTTTTTTTAATTTTTGAAATAACTACGTGAAAATAATTTTTTTTTCAAATTTTGGTTCTTACCGTCTTATAGGAAATTTAATTCTCTACAAAATTGCTCTATGTTTTTTTTTTCTAAACTCAACAGAAACGAAGTTACAGACCGCAGAATAGGAGAAAAAAATCAATTAATATAATACAGAAAAATATTTTTGTTTTTTATTTATCAAATAATTAACTATATTTATTCATTAATCAATAATTCTCAAAATTAATATTATTTCAAAACAACGAAACAAACCTTAACAATAGAACAGAAATTAATTGACAATTATTGGATTTATGAATTTATTTGTTTACTGTTGAGTCAACAGTAAACAAATAAAATTAATTTCTGTTTTATTGTTAAGGTTTGTTTTGTTGTTGTTTTAAAATAATATTAATTTTGAGAATTGTTAATTAATGAATAAATATAGTGTTAATTATTTGATAAATAAAAATCAAAAATATTTTTCTCTAATAAATTAATTTATTTTTTTCTCCTATTCTGCGTTCTGTAACTTCGTTTCTGTTGAGTTTAGAAAAAAAAAACACATAAGAGAAATTCTGTAGAGAATTAAATTTCCAATGGGATGGTAAGAATCAAAATTTGAAAAAAAAGTTTTTCTTCTAGTTATTTCAAAAATAAGAAAAAATATTCCCCATGTATTTTAAATGGGAAAAGGGGACCCCCCCCCAAAGCGCCAGATCAATTTTTAAGATATTGAGCTCAATTTTTGGGAGAATTGTTTTATATCGAACTAACTTTAGAGACACATTTAATCGAAAAAAAAAAAATAATAAAATAAAAACAAGGTTTTTTGACACAGTCTACTAAATATACAATCAGCAACAAAAATCGTCGTACACCCACATTTTGAGGGTTGCGTAAATTCTGATAACACGGGCACAAAAAATAAAAAAAAATCAAACCCCGGTCCAAACTTATTCTGTACGTATTTTGGGTCGCTGAATCCGGGGTTAGTTTTGGCGGGTTAGCTCATTGTCTCTGTCAAAATGCAAAAAAACCTCCAAAATTGCAACATCATGAAGGTAAACAGAATTATTGAATCATCAAAATTCATTTCACATGTATTTTTGGTCGTCGAATCCGAATGGAGAGTTGTTTCCAACAATAGAAAGCATTTTTTTTTGTGAGTGCGAAAAAGTGGCCAAAATCGCAAGTGTCGCTTTTTGTGGAAAAAACCTGGGGGTCGAAATTTTTTTTGACTTAAATATCTCGTTTTTTATGGTTGTCAAATTCGAATTCAGCATCATCCACCGTATCAACAATACGCAGATTATTTTATAACAATGCAAAAAAAGATGCAAAAAAAGATGCAGAATTTTTTTACTGAAATAGCTTATTTTGTTTCTTGTATTGTATTGGCAAACTTTACATCACCTTCTAACTTTTAGTTCATCTTTGACGATAAGGTGTCCATACTCATGAGTACGTATGTACTTCATTTGGTACATATGATATAGTACATTTAGGTTTCGATTTGTTAGCTCCTAATTTTAGTAATCGTAAAGCTATATATGATTTGAAATTAATTTGGGACATCTCTTTATCATGTGTCAAATTATAAAGTTTCCAAGCATTTACCAGTGTACTGTCCACAATATTCACAAAAAGTGGCCACCACCATTTTTTTTCCCAAAATTCTTGTTCTGTTGTTAGCTACTCCATTATCATGGAGATCAACATCCCCCATGAATCTATTGTAGTTAAAGATTACTACTGATTGTGGTATATTTTCCATTTTTCCACTTTTCTCGTTAAACATTTTTGCAGTTGCTAAAGGCTTTACGTTATGATGTGTACTTATAAGTGTCACAATAGAATTGTCATTCCATCGGATAAAAGAAATTTCCATAGATTCATCAAAAACATAGCTGAGCCCCTTTTCTTTTTAGAAATTAACTTTGAACTTTCTAATGGACACTTATTTGTCCGATTTTCACGAATGGTACCTGTTGCAAAGTATCCTCGCCGTTTCAAAATCGTAAAAAGCTTGTACGATGAAAAGAAATTGCCAAAAAACATATTGTGGTGTTCTGGATCTTTTACAAAAGATAGTCAGTCCAACACAACCTGGGTGCCCAATCAATATTCATTTTTTTGTTTTTCTATATTTGCACCTTCATATGGCATACATTGATAAAGGTAGCCTTCTGCAGAGCACAGACACCAAAGTTTGAACCCAAATTTGACAGGTTTGCCATTTATATACATTTTGCAGGAATGTCTTCCAAAATAGAGAAGAGAAGAGAACAAACTTATCCAATTATAGTGGAGCGCGCTAAAAAGAGCGGCATCAGAACATCAAGCGTCGCCCAATTCATCGGGTAGACCGTATGATTTATCTTTGACATCACTGATTGGGCCATTCATGCGTATACGCAAGACTTGAATATTCCCCACTATTTTGCAAGTTACATTTGAAATTCATGTAAATTAAAATCTGTTGCAATAATTTACATGTATTCTTATTCATTATATAGTATAAAAAAGGATTTATGTTACAAATAAGTAAAACGAAAAAAATTATGGAAAAGCTATAATTTTTCTGCATTTTCTGCAATATATCGCTATGTTATATATACAATTTTTGCATTCCGAAATTAAATTGAAAGGTTATTAATACATTTAGCAAACTATGATTATTGTCATTCAAGGACATAATTTGTAAATTTTGGTTTTTCTCAAAGTAAATAGTAAAAAAAAATAAGAAACGGAGTGTTGCGTTAACGCATCATTGGCCCTAAATGGGTTAAGTGGGAAATTAAAGTGGCCCCTTGGTGAAATGGGAAATGACTCTTCTCCTCCGAACTCTAGTTTTACGGAATATGCTTGAAACGAATAGAAGTAGACGCTCAGTCAGCGTTTCGCCACCCATGTTGGCATCATGAGAAGATAACTAAAACTGGTTAATTTTAAATCATCCATATTGTGTTATCCAACGCAAGGGAGATCTCACGCTTCCAGAATCCAGAATCCTTTTGGAATTTTGCAAATAACTCGCAAACGGTAAGATCTAGGCAAATCATCAAAGAACAGTTGATTATAGTTTTTTTATTTAAACTTTGTGGATTTACATTTATATCGTATCGTCTGTGGGTCGCATAATGTCGCAATTCTGTAAAATTATGCAGTTCTGTAAAAACGAGATGCAGTTGATTATATTTTTGAGACAAAAAATACAGATGGCTATAAAATAAAATGAAAATTGTACTTCATGACACCTAAATCTAGACTCTATAAAGGTTTTGGTTAAGATATTACCATACAGGATATTCTGTTAAAATGAACACGGACAACAACAATTATTTTTAAAAAAAACATGCCAACAAAAAAAGTTTTTAAAGTAAAATCACTTAGTTCAAAATGACAAGGGAACAAGGTAATTACGTTTTTGTGAAGCATCCTATACACACAATAACAGAGCCAACATCACCACAGGGCATGGAAAATTTTCATCAAATAAATTCACAAAATTTAATAAACTTTGCAATAGACAATGTTGCCATCGTAATATGTATTTGTTTGATGAATTTACGTTATGCTAGCTAAAACCGAAAATAACATCGCATCATGAGCGTAGTTAGTATTTTATTCAGGAGGGGTGAACTGGAATTGGCCATTTAAAAATTTTAAATTCAAAAGAAAGTTTTAAAACAAAATCCGCCATAATGTTTGCAATGTATGGGAACATATTTGTTATTGAAATATAGCAAAATATTTTTGATGTGATCTGTCAAATAAATGAAATGAAATGATCTGAAAAATACAGTTAGTAGTAGAGCGATCAAAACATTATTTGGAAAAAAATGCTTAAAATTTTGCCCGACCGCACACGGGATAACACGCAAACAATAAAAGTCAGTAGATGATGTTGGCGATATCAACGATTAAGGCGATATCAGTGGTCTGAGCAATAGGGCATTTGCACATTCATATTTAGAACGGCAAATCGTAAATTCCAAAGAGAGAACACCTACTTAAAATAAGAGTAGCACTTTTTTTATCAAAAGACTTTTGAGGATCCTACATATTTTTTTCATCATGTCCAGTGAGTCAACGTGAAGAAGATATGCTGTAGAAGGGCGGTAGGTTAACATGTAATGCACCTTCAGTACAAGTTTGAACTTGTTAGTCATTTGTTTGTTCTTTGTTACTGTTTTCGTAAATTGTTTTTTTTTCTAGTGCGTTTTAAAAATGAGTGACATTAATTTTGAGCAATAGTGTGCTATCAGATTTTGCTTCAGACTTGGACACAGCGCAAGGGATACTTTTGCAAAACTTCAACATGCCTACCTGCCATGAGAAAGTGTTTCCTCAAGAGCCCAGGTTTTTCGGTGGTTTAAGGCATTCTCAGAAGGAAGAGAGTCGATTGAAGATGAACCACGCAGCGGAAGGCCTTCATCTTCAAGAACCGATGAAAATATCGATAGCATACGGGATCTTATGCTTTCAAATCGTCGGTTGATGACAAGAATGATCGGGGAAAAGTTAAATTTGATTCACACCACTCTTCATCAGATTTTGACTAACGAATTGGGGATGAGAAAATCTGCGCCATTTCAGTAAACGAGTTTTTAGCCAGTAAAAACATTCCCGTAGCTCCTCAGTTTCCTTATTCGCCTGACTTGTGAATTTTTTCTCTTCTCGAGATTGAAAAATGACCTCAAGGGACGTCATTTTGGGACCATAGAAAACATTCAAACGGCTGTAACCGACCAACTGAAGGCTATTACAGTACCTATATGAGTTCCAGCACTGCTATGAGGAATGGAAGAACCAAAGTCTCCAGCGATGTGTGGCTTCCCAAGGAATTTATTTTGAAGGAGACAATACTGAATTGTAAAAAAAATTAAAAAAAACCGGTCTTATTACTTAATTTACACACCTCGTATAACGAAAACAATGGAATACTTCCTTTAAGAATATTATATTTCAATGATATAGATAAGTGTAATTCACAGTTTTCGAAAAATTCTACATTAAGCGGTGGATTCATCAGTTTTATCAAGAAGTATTTACTTCCTCTTTATATTTTTACAGTTAGAGAGATAAAACACATATTGCTGGAAGGTGTGGTTCCACCTCTTAAATTAGATACTCTCGATTTTTATTAATGGCATTATTCCACGATGAAACTATCTTCTCCTAATCAAAGTTTTGTTTGAAAACTAATTTATATATTCATTCAGTGGCGGTGCGTGATATTTCAGTTAGCCATATCTTGAAAACGACGCATGGGACCCACTTCACTTTTTAGGTGATGACTATACACCTCTTACAGAAAGGATTTATAGTGAAAAAAACCGTCAGCAAAGTTTGCGAAAAAAATTTTCAAAAACACTGGAGCACTCCCTGGGTTCTCAGTAACGCTCTGTGGAATATTTGCAGTATATATTTTTTCATAATCTAGAAACAAATATAAGGAGACGTTTTTCGATTTGTTACAAAATATTTTTTGTTTCAAAAAGTTATGGCCATTTTAATTTTGGGAAACAAAATGTTCCTATAAAATTAAAATTCCCTGTTAATGTAAATTAGCATGTCCTCTGCATTTTCCAGGGTGGAAATAACTTTTATGAGCTCGCCCACGTTTTGCAAGCCAGCAGAAACTGTAGATGTTGGGGAATGATCGTCCTCTTCTTCACTTTCACTTCACTTCAGAGTCACTTTCTTCTCTCTCACTCCCCACAGGGTCGGTGGTGGCGTCGGCGATCATGCCATCAATCTAACAACACTCGGACTGAGTGTTGCTAGTTACAAGGGCGTCATCCACTGTCGCCCGGGGAAATTTTGGAGAATTCCCTCAGTTTCTGTTGGTGTGCTGTCAGGGGTGTCTGTCTCGTCTGAAAATCCGAATGCCGCCTTCCGAAAACAGTTTTTTTATAACGAGTGGGTCAATTTCATCCCAAGGAGCAGTAATAAAATGTATAGAGTCTAAAACATTAATTTTGGTTGGTATTTCCCCCTAAATGTCTCTCAAGTACCACTGGACTAATTTTTTCCTGTATTTTTGTTTGACCACTTTGATAATACCCTGATCTAAGATCATTGACTGTCTAACACCTATATTCACCGTCTATCTGCGGCGAAAAAAAGAGCGTCTTATCCAACAAAACAGAGCGTCTTACCGAGTACTATTTTATTGTATTAGCATAGGAAAATTCAAGGGACCGACGAAAAAGTGCATATTATGCAGGAAAGCATGTTAAACGGGAGCGTTTCAACGAAGTTTTACTGTAAAAAAAAATTGGCACAACACTTTTATGATCGACAAGGTTTTTGTGATCGAAAGTTACTTTAGAAATGGTAGAAGGGTTGATGGCCATTGGGTCTACTCAAAACGAGACGCACGGTTCAAACAGAATTTCCACACATAGTCATGGATTTCGACCAGTTTCGCCAAGTTTTGACCAGAGCTGTAGCTTTGTTTAGTGAAAGTGTGAATATAAACAGTGGGAGACCAAAAGAAGTAACAGACGCTCCATTAGAAACTGTCCTTAACCCTCACGGGGTACACTATATGGTTTGTACCGTTGGGGGTACACTGGGTCTGGGAGACCCGAGCGATTTTCAATCGCTTATAACTTGGAGCCAAATCATCGTAGAGGGACTTTTTTTTTAATTCATCGCAAGAATCTCAAAAAGACGAATACGTACTCTATTTTATTTCAAACCTAAAGGTTTTTAAAATAACTATCGAAATACAAGAAGACCTTGTGAAAAAATAGTTTTTTTTTTCAAATTGCTGTCACGATCCGAAAAATGAAGATAAAGAAATTTCATAAGTGGTCTCTTTAAAGCTTAAGGATTGTACTTTAAGGCTGTAAGGGTCATTTTGCGATTGGGTTAGAATAAGTGATTTTTTTTGACGTTCGAGTTAGTAACTTTAAAAAACGTATTTTTCATATATAAACGGCCGTTGTCGCCAGAAAACTTGCAATAAAATCATATAAAACCGTATCATAAAATAAGATGATACAAATTACTATTACGTAAATAAATTTAATTTTTACAAAAAAAAATATATATATATATATATGCGTAGCATCAACGGTAGAAAAAAATCCAAATATACCAAGTGAAATCATTTATTTTTATAAACATGAAAATTCAAAATGTATAAAACATACAATGAAGTTATACATGAATTTACAGATTAATTTATTCCAAAGTTTTTGCTGGCTTCCAAAGTAGCCCAGCTCTGCGACGTATCGTGTGCGAGATCGCGTCTCCATTTTCACAAGCACTATACATTTACACTAATTTTTACATGAGTACACGGTTTAAATAAACATTTGGTATACTTAATTATTATATTTTCACAATACTCACTTTTTCACACTCCGGGTACACTGGGTCCAGGAGACCCGCAACCAATTTTGTTATACTTCTTACTCCGTAGCTGATGCCGCACTGGACTGGCGCGAGCGCTCTCTCAATTCAGCACACTAAGAAGGATTTTTCCCCACCATAACGAACTCCCTTCTCCTCCTCTACTTTGAGATATTCACCTATATGACTTTGCGCTCGGGTCTGTCAGACCCAGTGTACCCCGTGAGGGTTAAATTTCTTAAGGATACAGGACTAATGGAATGGTAGTTATAACATTTAAATTCCTTTCAAGTAATTAGGGGGGCAGCCCGCTCTACCGCCTTGCCCCCTCTACTTGGCTACGCCTCTGCATCGCATCATGCAAAGCATCGACGCGTCGCATCGCAAATTTTTAATTAATTATTAATCCGTCAATTAGATAATTAAATCGATTGGCAGTCGCCCGAGGTCGGCAAAGCGCCCGTCGCCGCCTCGATGCCGTTAGGTGAGAGTCGAAAAAATTCGCCGGGGATTCATTACGCAGAGTGCGGAGGGGGCCCCGGGCCGTTTGACCCCTGGCCGCTGCCGAGGGGTCTCCGCGTGACGGGGGGCCCTTTGTAATCGCTACATCCGCGGCGGCGGCGGCGGTGCCACACCGGATCTGCTTTAATTAACGCCGGACACGACCACTAACTAGAGGAGACGAGACCGAACGGTCTCCATCGCTGATCGCGGTGAGAAAATTACGCGCGGTTTTATTGCCCGTAATTGAAATGTTTGTGCGCATCGTAACGGTAGGAATTAAACGTTCTTTCTAAACCCGGAAGAAGCTAAATTTTACTAGGAATTACATCTTTCATCGGTACAATTTTAATTTTTTATCAACAAGCCTCTCTCAAGTGAATCATCTAAGATATACGAGGTGTTTAAATTAAGTAACGAGACTGGCAACGTAGCGCCCGAGCTAGCAACACTGCGTAGACGGGACTTAGAAGGGCGGTAGGTTAACATGTAAAGCACCTTAAGTACAAGTCTGAACTTGTACTTAAGAGAGTCTGAACTTGTACTGTAAAGAGTCAATTGTTTTTTGTTTGTGACTGTTTTCGTAAAATACTTTAAAAAATATCAGGGTGACTTTTGTGCGCTTTTGGTCTATAGAATCGTTGCTTCAAAAAGAATATTAAAGTGTAATTACATACAGTGTGTGCCCTTTGAAATTGACCACCCTCTTATGTTGGAGGGGGTGTACCGATTTAAAAAAAATGTATTGATAATATTGTACTCTAAAAGTTCACTTCAACTATATAAAATTACTATAATTTATATATTTCATTATAAAATTAGGTCAATCTAGCGACTTTTTCTGATTGGCTATTTGGTGTGGAAACTGGATTTGACTATTAGGGAGTTGTTTTTCAACAAATTGAAAAGGGATTTCGATTCAACTATGTCTCAAATACGTCTGTACTTAATTTTACTTCAATATTATGGAATTTGAAATTTGAAATTAAAATTACAGTAACTTTTATAGATATCGAAATTACGAAATAAGTACAAAAACAAAATGACTATGTGCACTTGGTGTTTGTCATTTGTTTGTTCTTTGTGACTGTTTTCGTAAACCGGTTTTTTCTAGTGCGTTTTAAAAATGAGTGACAATAATTTTGAGCAACGGTGTGCTATCAGGTTTTGCTTCAAAATTGACGCAATGGACACATTTGCAAAACTTCAACACGCCTACGGAGACAGTATTTTTTCAAGAGACCAGGTTTTTCGGTGGTTTAAGGCATTCTCGGAAGGAAGAGAGACGATTGAAGATGAACCGAACTACGTAGCGGAAGGCCTTCATCTTCAAGAACTGATGAAAATGTCGATAGAATACGGGATCTTATCCATTCAGATCGTCGGTTGACGACAAGAATGATCGGGGAAGAGTTCAATTTTAATCACACCACTGTTCATCAGATTTTGACTAACGAATTGGGGATGAGAAAAATCTGCACAAAAATGGTATCAAAATACCTTTCGCAGGAACAATAGGACATCAGGAGAGAAAGGTGTCTTGATTTTTTGGAATCGATTGAAAATGATCCCTATTTTATGGCGGATAGGGACAGTTTGGCGCGGCCTATTTGGCGCAGGAAGATAGGCGCGGCCGGTTTGGCGCTAGGGCTATCAGCCGCATTACAGTTTGGCGCTAGCATATTTGGCGAAATTAAGTTACTTTGCTATGATCGGCAATCAACAGTGCACATAGTGTATTTCTATTGCGTTAAGTAAATGAAAAGCGGCTTTTCCAATTCATTTCTTTATTTATAGTCACCTGCTCTACACTCACGCGTATTGGTTGATAATGGTTATAAGAGGCATAAGAGCATATTAAGCATAAGAGCAAAATTCAAAGGGTGATATTTCTCGTTTTTTATTAGTTGCGGGATCATTGACACAAAAGAAGAATTTAAAAAAAATTATTAGTACATTAGAGGTTTTTGGGGTCACTGATCACGATCCTGATGTCAGAATTTCAAAATTCAAGATGGCGGATCCAATATGGCCACCATCCCGAATCAAATTTCAAATGTTTCGATTATTTTGCCTCAAGCTTTGTAAAGTATGGGTTTTCGGGGAAGCTAATGACGATCACAATGTCAGAATTTCAAAATTCAGGATTTCGAAATTTGTTTCAAAATGGTAGCCATGTCATATCTACCATCCTGAATTTTGAAATTCTGATATCGGGATCGTCATTTGCAACTCCGAAAACCCCTACTTCACAAAGTTTGAGCCAAAATAATAAAAAAAAACTGAAATTTGATTCAGAATGGTGGCCATATTGAATCCGCCATCTTGAATTTTGAAATTCTGACATCAGGATCGTGATCAGTGACCCCAAAAACCCCTAATGTACTAATAATTTTTTTTAAATTCTTCTTTTGTGTCAATGATCCCGCAACTGATAAAAAACGAGAAATATCACCCTTTGAATTTTGCCATATCTAGTTATTGTAACCTCAAAAATGAGAAAATTAAATTTTTCTCATTGTGTTTCCTTCAAGTACACGTCTCGAGTGCACGTTTCTATTTGTTTTCGAGTGGTATAAACGACGATAACATAGCTGAAATTGCGATTTAAAAAAAATCTTGAAAAAATCGCATTTTTTAATAGTTTTTTGTTAAAAATTGAAGGTTACATCATTTTTTTTTTGCAAATTTTAACGATTCCATTCGAAAAAGTGACCTCGAAAACATGGGAATATATGGTTTTAGTTATTTTTTCTTTATTTTTTTCTATCAGTAATATGAACCATTCATGTTCATGTCTCTTGACAGTGCATTTGGGCGTTAAAGTGTTAAATAAGGTTTAACTGTAGCGCTGTTTCACTATCACTGTCACACGTCCACAAGTTAAATGGTAGCGAGCATCATACTGCGTAACTGCAACTACGTACTGCGCAACTGCAACATACTTGCGCCAAACTGTGATGCGGCTGATAGTCCTAGAGCCAAATAGGCCGCGCCAAAGTGTCCTAGATGCATTTTATGGAACGTGCCATTACTGGTGATGAGAATTGAAGGTGTTTGAGTACGACTCGGAAACCAAGCGACAAAGCATGGAATGGTACACTTCAAGCTCTCCAAGACCTAAAAAAACAAGAATGAGTAAGTCGAAGATCAAATGCATGCATTTTTTGACAGGCAATTGTCCACAAAGAGTTTGTGCCTCCAGGCCAAACAGTAAATCAATGCTTTTACAGAGAGGTTCTTGAAAAACCTCGAAAAAGGGTCATGCGTGTGTCATCAAGAACTACTGGATGTTGCATCACGACAATGCGCCTTGACACAACCACACAACCATTTCAGTAAACGAGTTTTTAACCAGTAAAACACTCCTGGGGCCCCTCAGCCTCCTTATTCGCCTGAGTTAAGTCAGAAAAGAAGGTTAGCTGGGGCGATTTTTTCGAAGTCCCTCTCTAGATAATTTTATAAACGCATTAGACGATGAGGAGATGCTACAAGACTATTCCAGCAGTGGCACACCAACTCACGTAATTCTGGATAATTTAAATTTGTTGGAAGAATTTTTCAAAGACCGAATAAGTAGTCGTAATATGCCAATGAAGTGGCCACCACGGTTTGACGATCTTACGCCCTGAGACTTCTTTTTATAATCACACATTAAAAACTTGGTTGGTTTTCAAAACAAAAATTTAGAAGACCTATGGGCTGGAATATGAATAATTTCCAGGAGATTAATAAATAACTTCCCCCAAGTGCACACCAATGTTTTGAACTTTGGTGGATATGTCACCCATTTTGTTTAAATTTATAAGTTGTAGGTTTTTTGTAGCACTTCTTCGTTTTTTACGTTTTTTTTTTAAAGTCACGTGTTATGCAATGACAGTGAAAATAATGTAATTTTCTTAATAAAAAAAATCCAGAAATTAACAGTTATAAGAGTAATAATATTCACGGAATGCGGGACCGATATTACTTTGAGGACTTTTTTTTTAAATTTACGGTACTTAATGACAGCTAAAATCTCCTACTCTCTAGTAGGCGAACCCACCGCATGACTTCTGCCCTCATATTATAACAGAATGTTACATCACTGTAATTGGAAGGAAGTGGGGAGTAAATTTAGGTATTTGGTTACATACAGTGCTATAAAAAAATCTTGGGGTGGGTTCTTAAGGGTTGTATGACACAACACGGATTTTGAGTTGTAATGAGTTTTTCATAACATTTCCATGTTTTTTTTTGTTCATGTGAAACTCATTCTGGGACACTCGATATATCTAAAATCTAACTAAAATCACCTTTTATACTCGCAGTGAATCTAACATTCTGATACATTTCTGAGAGAGTTCTGAGCACTCAAAGAGAAATTCAATGTAAACAAATGTGTAATAAAATCACTTTTTTAATTTTTATCTCATGATATTTATTTTTATTGTCTGATTGATTTCAATCAATAGGTAGGTACGTTGAAATCAGTCGCGAATTTTTTACAATATCACGTTGCTATGAAGCCGAACGTTTTTATTTGCCATGTTCATTCCGAGCCCATTTTATCTGCATGGAATAAAACTGCGCATGTTTCAGTGGGACACTGGTCAGTGAATTTCATACGAACAATAGTCCCTCCCATTCATTGATTTTCAGAGAATTTCAGTTATCCGTATAAAGATTATTCTGGATTGGAAGAAAAATATTCTGGATTGTCTATATGTAAGTATTTCTGTAATAATGATCGGTTACAAGAACAAACAAGTTGAAACGGTATTTATTTATGTTTTTAAATATTTTTGATTAAATGTATACTTTTTGTTAGTTTCATCACGCCTTATTTATTGTTATTAATTTTGATTATTATAGTCGATGTTAGCCAATAATATCTATAACAGGTAGCTTTTAGTTAAATTTTATTCTTGTTTCCCTTTCTTTTACCATTCATGTCATATTTTTATTAAAACTTTTAAAATTAAAATAAAAGGAGGGAAAAAATGATTTCTTAAAGAGTATAGTTTATTTTTTAATGAATGCACATTTTCGGTTTGAAAAATTACTTATTTATGTTCCCGGTTGCTTATTCTTCCTGAAACATTTTTTTTGGAGTTCTTTAAAACCAAAAATATAATATGATTACTACCTCTGATCAAATTTGACCCGGACTGGTAAAAAAAAACAACATTTTTATGTATTTTAGTACGAATCTTTATTATCGCCTTCAAAGTAGGCTCCTTTTGACCCAATACAAGCATGCCAACGGTTAATCTAATTTTCCATTTACTTGTTATAGACCTCGGCCGGGATGGCCTCGATCGACTCATGGCGCTATGACGATGGGTGGTGTGGTAAGTAAAGCACTTTAATCGGCTATATGTACAGTTATTT
Source organism: Aromia moschata (assembly GCA_029963805.1). Classification (NCBI taxonomy): domain Eukaryota; kingdom Metazoa; phylum Arthropoda; class Insecta; order Coleoptera; family Cerambycidae; genus Aromia; species Aromia moschata. The sequence continues at coordinate 363,257 of JAPWTK010000430.1, forward strand.
ATTTACATATTTACAAGATATGGCAGATCGGCGAAAAGCGGTCTGGAGCCGGTAAAACGCGGAGATCGACTCCGGTCTGGACCCGGTGAACGGTAAAGATAGACTCCCGGAGACTAACTGTCCAAACGGAAAGTAAAGTCCCCTAAACCAATAATTAGACACAGGCCTAGTTAGGTAGGTAGGTTTCCCCGAAACCAGTCTCCAATAAACAGTTGTAAATTGAATTAGGGGAAAACCCAACCGCAGTTCAGTTTGGGAAAACCAAGCCATTATGCGGGTGTTTTTAACAGAAATCAAATAGGCTGTACCAGAGGTTTGTCACGTATTTACACAAATCTACAAACGGTACATGCCGAAACGTGAGAATTAGGGTTTTACAGCAATATACATAAATAGGTAGGTACCTGCCTACCACGTACATAATTCAACTAAAATTAACAACAATAGACCCTACAGCGCGTTCCCCGGAACGGATATTTGAGTTTGGGGAACAGAAAAAAGTCACAGGAAGCCAAATCTGGCAAATACGGTGGCTGAGCGATGACTTTTGTTTCGTGTTTAGCCAAAAATTCAGCTACAATCAGGCTGGAATGTGATAGCGCGATGAAAAATCCATGAATTCCTCTGCCCACAAATCCGGCCGTTTACGACGAATTGTTCATGTAGACGCCTCAGAACGGCCAAGGAGTATTCCTTATTGACTGTTTGACCCTCTGGAACGAATTCATGATGAACCATACCACGGTAATTGAAGTTTCGGCTCATTTTTGTCGCGCCATTCGCTAGATTGTTGGGTAGTTTCGATGTCATATTCATAAACCCACGACTCGTCACCAGTAATGATGCGTTTGAAAAATGTAGGGTTATCAGCTACATTGGCAAGCACCTCTTCTGCGACCTCTACTCGACGTAAAAAAATTAGGTCTTTTGGTACGAGTCTGGCGGCGACGCGCTTCATACCCAAAACGTCAACCAAAATGTGTTGAGTCGATCCATAAAAGATGTTGAAAGTGCCCGTGAAATCTCCGTAATGCCAACACGGCGATTTTCGAGAATTTCGTTCACTTTTTCGATGTTTTCGTCGTTAATAGAGGTGGATACGACCCTCACTGAATGTTTTATGCCACTCAAATACTTGCGTTCTCGATAGAGTAGACTCCCCAAAACACTTCTACGATGATTCAATGATTCCACAGACGTAATTCTATTGGAAACGTAAAATTTGAAGCAAACTCGTTGTTCAATTTTTTTCCCATAGTAAAAATCGCAAGACGTCCATGAATTATAGCATTTTTGGAGAACGATGATCATCATCACATGCCGATGGTTCACCCCGTATTCAATTATTACGTGAAAATACAATAAATTAAAATAAAAAATCGACTTGTCTTGGGAAGTTATGTCAAAATTGTTTGTTTAGCTAACAATGAATTTATACGCGTCTATATGAACGCACTGTATAAGTAGGAGCATACTAAATAGGATTAGCAATCAGTTTGATTAAGTCTAGACTATAGTTAAATTTTAAAAAAATGGGTTTATCGATTATTATGTTTCAAGAGAAACAACATTTAGCGTTGTCACCAATCTACTAAAAGCCGACATAAAAAGTGTAACAGTTTGTTCGTGGGGCTTTTTAATTAATATTCCTTACAGTTGAGGTTAAGTTCGAGTTATTCATGGCAAACGCGCGTGACCCTCCACGTTCTTCGAGGATGATGTCCATCAGATTCCGGTGGCCCTAAGCCGCAATTCAGCATTTTTAGGGAGATACTTTCCTTTATTAGGTAAGGATGTGGGTGACCATTTGCTACCAAGTATTTGTCAGCGTTTAGAATACAGTTCGTTTCATTAAATATTACTAACTAATGCTTAGTATGGAGGTTTAATGACCTCTTTTCTTCTTTACAAAAGCATTTTTCAAACGTATGTAGGGGAGAGTGTGTATGAAAGAGCCAGTTTTAAAAAGTATGGAAAAAATACTTACAACTAATAATACTTACAACAAATACAAACTTAGACTTATTTGTTTTTAAATAAAACCACTTTTCCTAAATAATAACTTTAATAGTTAATGTTATCAAATTAAAATAAAATGGCTAACATTGTTAATAATCTGCCATATAGCTATTTAAAAAAAAGGGGGAAATCGGTTCTTTGATGACATCGTGTCGTGAACCTTGTGCCACGAAAGAGCCGATACCAAACAAAACAGTTTTATAATAATCATATTCTGTTAACAGTCTTTAAAAAATCAAATCGAACTTAAAGTTACATAATTCTATAACAATCATAGCTTTTGATTAGTCTCAACAATAATTGTGATCTTAATCAACAATAATGTTTTCATAAAAATCAGTATCAAAATAAAACGTTTGGCAAAAGAAATTAATAACTCCTTTGTGGCCACAAGACTCATGTGTCCACCCTTCACATATCTTGCATTGTTATCATTCTTCCTTGCTCTTAGAATAGTGTTCATTACACACCACACAATAATTTTTATCTTTCTGTGAATGTTTTTTTAATTGTGATAAATTAGTTTCATCATCTGAGCTGAATGATGATTCATCATGCAAAGACCACTAGATTCACTCATATTGATTTTTTGTATTTAATTGCCTAATATTTTTTTGGTTTTCAAATTTCTAACAACAGTTTTCTTAGGTTTGTTTTTAACTTCTTTTTCCTCAATTTTATTTTTTTCCGGAGAATCTGTAATAATAGTTGATGACATTTTACGATTAGACTTCTAACTAAATTCTTTCATTGTCCTGATTTTAGAAATGGCCTTACAATTGAAAGAGCCAATATTCGTGTTATGAAAGAGCCGTTTTTTCCAAAGCAACTGGCAACTGGCTATTTCAAAACATTTCGTGATTATAAACATAACCTTGAATTACACTTATTCCGCCAAAATGTTAATCTAATATTATTTGTGCAAAAGAAAGGCAGACATATGCATAACAATACAGCATGTCTATTTCATGAACTTATGCAATACACTGCTTCTTAAAAATAAATAAGTAAACCCAAAAACACTTACTCTTTGTCTTCAAAATTTTTGTTGTAGTCTCACGACGCCATTCGTTTTCGTAGAACTGTCAAATTTTTGTGGGTAACAAGTATCCAGTGTTGCCATATAAAGAGTAAAGTTAAATTATGGTAGAATATCGATAAGTTAGAAAAAAGCACATCGGCCCTTTCAAAGCCTGGCTCTTTCATACACACTTTACCTTACATATGAGTACATTTAAAAATACTTGTAATACAATGTAAAATGTGTTTCAAGAGAAAACTAGAAGACTACGTTCTATAATTCTGAAATTGGAGTGGGTTTAGAGAATAAAATTGTTGAAATACATTTGTTTCGGAGTCTCCACATCAAACTTTTATTTTCGTAACAATTGTCTTCGTAAGTACTTCGTACTGTAATCGTAATAATAAGGTGTATTTGGACCCCGCAATAATTTTATGGAAATTGGGTTTCGGTCAAATCGTCTGAATTTTGGATATGTTTTAGGTTTCGTCATCCCAAGCAAAAGTCTCAATGGGCACAAAGTTTGAAAATCAATACTTTGGCTGCTACGGAGCTTGAAAGCTCTCTCAAAAGTCAATTTCGTAAAACTAACATCATATTTGAATTCAGCGACCTAAAAAACATAGTTATGACAAAAACTGAAGATTTTTGTTTTATAACTGCTATTTGACAGCCTGTTGACAGCTGTTAATTGTCGAATTATTGTATACACATCATGTATGATCTGAGTTACCTAAAAAAGCATAACAAGTCGTAACAAAAAAATAAGATTTGCACTTTGTTATTGCACTTTGACAGCTAGCTGACAGCCTGTTGACTGCTGCCAATTGTTGAATTATTGTATTCACATCATACATGAACTGAGTTACCTAAACAGCATCTCATAACTAATCTCATAAACTCATAACGTAAAAATAAGAATTGCACTTTTTTAAGGCACTTTGACAGCTAATTGATAGCTGTCACGTGTCAATTTGAACAATTTGACATCGGATTTGAATTTAGCAACCTCAAAAACATAAACTTAGACATTCAAATCGAAAAAATAAGTTATTTAAAAATCTATAAAGACTGCACGAATAAATAAATCTGTGGTGGAGCTTTGGAGCTTTCAAGCTCCGTAGCAGCCAAAGTTTTGATTTTATAGCTTTGTGACCATTGAGACTTTTGCATGGGATGACGAAACCTAAAACATATCCAAAATTCAGAAGATTTGACCGAAACCCAATTTCCATAAGATTATTGCGGGGTCCTTTAAATTTATGCATTCAAATACCAATGTTGGTATAGTCAAAAATTAAAAAGAAATATGGCAAATTAAGTATAAAAGTTGAAATATTAAACATTTGCACGTGGTTGATTCAAAAGTATTGAGCCTTGCTGGAGGAATTTAGAATGTAAGCGCCATCAGACTTTAAAACTTGTCGCCAACGAGTAGGCAGATTGCGGATACCACGTTCCCAGAACTGACGCGGTTGTGAAGTGAAAAAATTGTGTATGACTAGTTGTAGATGGTGAAGACCGTCAAATGATTTATTTATTAAATGGTTGCTGAAGACACAGAACAAATGATAGTTAGTGGAGGAAAGGTCTCGTGAATAAGGTGATGTGGAGTTGAGCAAAATAGACAGCGGCGAGAGTATTGTCCTCCAAGAGTTCTCATACACGCCGCGAAGGCCCCACCAAAATGACATCAGCTTTCTCGGGTGGACGTCAATTTTAGATACATATTGCGCTGATGCATCTGCATCTATCCATTGGCGCTAACGGCTGTAATTTACATAAAGCACTCACTATTCATCTCCGGTAACAATATTGTTCAACCAGTCGAAACGACGACTGCCGGAGAGAAGTTGTGTGCAAATGTTACTCCGATGCTGGCGATCGGCTTCGCTTAATAGATGTGATGTATATATGGCCAACTTTTGGACTTTGTCTAGCGTTTCGAGTCCACCTACTACTCGTGCTCGTACTCACGCCATCTCTCGTGTGGTTCCATACGGGTTTGCTTCGCCAATCGTACACAAGGGCTCGAAATACAGTTGAAGTGGCCCACCAGATCGTGGTTTATCGTCCATGTTGAAGTCGCCAGATCGGAAGCGTGCGAACCATCTTTTGCATGCTGCTAAACTAGGTGCGTTGTCATACATGGCCTCTAGATTTAGATGTACCTCCTTTGTGTTATGGCCTAAACGAAATTCATAAAATAAAGCATATTGTATCTCACTTGAAGTTTTGCTCGCTTTCATGTTGCACCCCGTCCGTCTCCTCTCACGTTCCCGCTCTGATATTTAATAATGTTAACGCACATAAGTTCACGGTTTATATAATCTGTACCCCACCACTCTCGACTTGTCTAGAAAATTTCAAGCACTTCTGAATCAACCGGATACAATCAATCATTCTAGCAGAAGAAAACTTTTTTGAGTTTACTTTCTATAGCTTTTTATAGGCTTTTCGATTTTGAGATATGAAATATTAACTCAAATTAATAATAGGTAGGTAATTTATTTATGATTCACAAATAGTTCAACAATAGTTGAATTATTTATTTGTAAATTTGATATTATAAGTTGTAAATTGGAGTTTCAAATATACGAGTAGATATAACTAATGCGTGTATGCACATTCTGGGCATGGCTTATAATGGTCTTCTTAATCTTTTTTTCAGATTCACTGGCTCGCAAACGGAAAATTGTAATTCTGTATCAGAAGACCTTTTAGCTGGAATTAAATTAATATATTTAACCTTAAATTAGATGTTCCAATTACTGTTATCATCAAGAAACATTAAACGTTAGCTTTGAAATTTGGCATGCTGATATAATTTTCAATTCTGATCTACAGTGCACCAACAATAGCTTTGCCCTTGGCCCCAGTGATAAAATCTGAAATTGTGCTCATTTTTTTTGTAGTTGCAGCCGTGAACACTTCGAGAAGTACAGTATCTTATTGCTTGTTTGTGGGTACCTCTTATATCTCTCGGATATGGTCGTACTGCCTCGTACTATGTTCGTTGTGCGCAAGCCGCGCGCAAAGCTATTCTTGGGTGTAATGTGTATAGATCAGATTGTTCAGAAAAGACACTTTACTTGCAATAAATAATGTCTTCTCATCAAGTCCTACTTGATTTTACTTTCAAATGAACATATATAAAAATTCTTTTTAATGAACCATGTTACAAAAAGTTTAGTGTTTTTTATTCACTCCTTCATTCACACCTAGTTTTTCATTCACCCTAAGACGCGCTGTATATACTTACCAATTATAAACATTAATACTGACAATAGTTGTATTAGTCAAAGACATCAATAACAACATCGCCATTTAAATACCCACTAAATCATTGCTTTAAAAACATATACATAAATATTACTACACAGGCTCTCAGTTGCATCATTAATCATATAGTAAATTACTTGTGTATGTATTGCATAAGGTTTGGACTTGTGTGAAAACTATTAATTTGTTTTAACTTAACTAAACTCTGAATTGAAATGATATTAAAACTGATTCTTAAATGATTAATATCTAGTAGGTCAACTACAACGTAGAATTTAATCGATATAATTTTTAAAATGGTATTATCCAACTTGTAATATCTGGTTCGACGCTGTTTGTGTCAAATCGCGTTTAAAAAACTCTATTCTCCTACCCACGCCTAGATTTCTTCAAATTTTCTGTTCCAAAGTTATCACAAAGTAGGGACATACATATTTCATATCGTTATGAAATTTCATCACAAATCATCCAACAGTAAAGATCAACAAAAACTAAATGACTTGAATAATACGACTTTTTATTTCCAACAATGATTTTATCGTAACTGATAAATATGATCTCCATTTCGGTGGTGTAAAAGCACCCACTTGTCATCCAAATTTGCTTCCTAATAAGGTATTTTAGTTCTGCCACCGTTGTTGGTCGTATTCTAAACCATTTTTTTTTCTATATAACCCCAAAACTAAAAATTCCTTTATTTTGGAATTCTGGAATAGCCTTCAGCTCGTCGATTACAGCCATTTTAATGTTTTCTATGGTCCCAAAATGACGTTCCTTGAGGTGATTTTTCAATCTCGGGAGAGAAAAAGTCACAAGGACTCAAGTCAGGCGAATAAGGAGGCTGACGAGCCACAGGAACGTTTTTACTGACTGAAAACTCGTTCATTGAAATGACTGTGTGACAAGGTGCATTGTCGTGACGCAACATTCAGTTGTTCTTGATGTTTGGTCTCATACGCGTGACCATTTTTAGAAGTTTAGAAGTTTAGAAGTTTTTCAAGAAGTAAAAGTGTTGATTTACTGTTTGGCCTGGAACCACAAACTCTTTGTGGACAATTTCCTAGCTATCAAAAAAGCAAATCAGCATGCATTTGATCTTCGACTTGCTCATTCCTGTTTTTTTTGGGTCATTCTTGATGCATGGTTTCTTGCATCTTGCATTCAATGGCACAGCTTGAAGTGTGCCATTCCATATTTTGATGCATGGTTTCCGGGTCGTACTCAAACACCTAAGTCTCATCACCAGTAATGACACGTTCCATAAAATGGATATCATTTTCAATCGATTCCAAGACAGCTTTCTCTCCTGATGTCTCTTTGTTCCTGAGAAAGGTTTTTTTGAACCATTTTTGCGTAGATTTTTCTCATCCCCATCGTTAGTCAAAATCTGATGAACAGTGGTGTGATTCAAATTTAATTTTTCCCCGATGATTCTTGTCGTCAACCGACCATCTGAACTTGGTTCTTGAAGACGAAGGCCTTCCTCTGTTGCGTGGTTCATCTTCAATTGACTCTCTTCCTTCTGAGAATGCCGTAAACCGCCGAAAAAATCTGGGCTCTTGAAAAAACACTTTCTTCGTATGCGTGTTGAAAAGCAAAAGTCTAAAGCAAGACCTTATAGCACACCGTTGCTCAAAGTTAATGTCACTCATTTTTAAAACGCACTAGAAAAAACCGGTTTACGATAACAAAAAACAAACAAATGACTATAACAAGTTTAAACTTATACTGACGTTGCACTACATGTTAACCTACCGCCCTTCCAAGTCCCGTCTTCGCAGTGTTGCTAGATTGGGCGCTACGTTGCCAATCTCATTACTTCATTTACATACCTCGTAAGTCACTTACATATTATCCAAATTGTGGTAAAAGTAAATTTATCTATTTATTTTACGTTAAAGTTAAATAAAGTATTAAGTAATAAAAAACTGTTCTTTTAATAGAGTTAATAGTAATCGTTTCCCTAAAAAGGTGTAATCCGTTAACTGAGTGATTAATTTCCAATGGAACACAAACAAAATAATTCAACAAATGAAGTTGTAAACAGCGTAAATGAATGACTATAAATTAATCCATTAATCACGTAGTTGCTTCTTTAATTCAGCTTACGGCTTTACCAGGACGATCAATCTTCTCGGCAAAATACGACCGCAATTCCATGATGCAACTCTGAACGCATCCAGATGTAGATTTAGTACTAAACATAAGAAGATCAGGTTTAACCTTTGGTTTTAATGAGAAATCTCGATAACGGATAAGGTAATGCGAATATTCGCACATTTGTCCTCGACAAATGCGGCACGGGATGATCTAACGATTAAAGCCGTTTACTTCCTTATCGCCGCATAGATCGCATAAAAAGACGGTTGTAAAACTTAATGATTGCTGCTTAAAGTTGCGGTATATTACGAAAGGAATTGACAAAATGAGAAGGCATTTTAATTTTTCAATACAAATAGGCACGCTTATCAAATTGTTAGATCATCTATAAACAACTTTTTTACTATTTTATTAGGAATAAAACAAACAAAAATTTAGAATATTTAAACAATTTGAAAGCTGTCATTAATCATGTTGGAGTTTGTTCAACAGCCAACAGTGCTCCGAATGACATTGCCGACAATGGGCTATGCTTTCTTTTGGCAGTCTATAAAGCACCTATTAGGATAAAACGGAAAAAGATAAGGGGTCTTGACTTTTTGAGAGTGTCTGACTTTTTGTTTTAAACTTCTGGCAATAAATAACTACTTATTACAAAATTTACCTAATGAAAGTTATTATATGTATGTTACCGAGGGTGGTTTTAAGCTAGTTTGCACCCGATTTTGATATTGTCAGTATGGTTTCTGGAAAAAGAAAACGTTTATCTCTTCAAGACAAAATTTATGTGATTGAGAATAGAGAACAAGATAATTCGAACGTCCGAAAACTCGCGGAAAAGTTTAGTGTTGGAAAAACGCGAGTTAGTGATATTTGGAGAATAAAAATGAAATTAAAAACTTCGAGAAAAATATAAATCTGGAACGAAAAAGGAAATTTGAAAAAAACTGTTGGTTTGGCCATTGATAAATCAGTTTTTAATTGATTTCGTATCTGGACCTTTACTAAAAGAAAAGGCACTAGAAGCAGCCCAAAGTTTGCGCAGCTAACTGACTTTAAAGCTTCCAATGGTTGGTTGGAGAAGTTTTGTCTGGAGAGGAAAGTTGCAGGCATTTTTGAAGGAATTTTGAATAAAAACCGTTCGTTATTGGAAAAGTAAAAAGCCACGACGTTTTAAAGGAGCGGATGAGGATAAACTGCCAATAGAATGGGATTACGGTGAGAAAGACTGGATGACCTTGGATATTATGTCTGCATGGTCAAAAAGATTTGACTGCAAGATGAAAAGAGAAAGGAAAAATGGAGTTTTATTTCTCGATAATGCAACTTCTCATCCAAATAATTCATTAGAGAACGTGAAACTGATATTTCTTCCTCCAAATACGACCACATATTGTCAACCTATGGATCAGGGTCGGACCATGCGTCATTAAAAACTTTAAATCCATTTATAGAAGCATGCTTGTTAAAAGGCTTTTGGCATAACTGCACCTGGAAGAGTCACTGAAAATGGTAGAGAAAAACATTATAGTACTCAGTGTATCAATTATTACTCAAAGTATAGCCTGTAACGGTAAAAAAACTGCATCGTAATGTGTGGATTCGATATATAGACGACAGTGATATAAGTGAGTGTAATATATTGACAAATACCATTAGTGTTTTGATTTCCAGATTTTAGTTAACATATTCGTTAACTGAGTGATTTAATAAATGAAAACCCAAATGTTTATATTATTGATTGCATTGAAGAAGTCAGCGATCTAATCGCAACTGAGGTTTAAGAAGAGGAACTTGTAACTAGTATTACAAGTATTTCAGAAGCACATATAATACTAATAGATCTTGAAAACTATTTTTTTAGTTCTAGCCATTTAAACATCGTGAAGAATATTTCTCAAACTCTCCTTGAATGCGAATAAGAACTATTTAATAATAAAATGAAACATGCAAAACAAAATAAATCACCATTAAAAATTATATCAAATAAGTTTTTTTTCTGGACTGTAATGTAGGAACGTGAAGATGTATTATATTTTGCTTGTTTGTTTGTTTTATTTTTATAGTACGCAAATAGTTATCTGTAATTTTTTCATTTGCCCGCCTCTAAACAACGGACACCTCTATATACAGGACATTTTAGGAGTGTCCGCTATTATGAGATTATACTGTTTTTCAATTTCCTAAAACTAAAGATGTTAAAGAAAATTTCCGACTTTATATCACCTTATACATACGAGGTGTGTAAATTAAATAATGAGACTGGCAACGTAGCGCCCGACTTAGCCCGAGGGTAACATGTAATGCACCATCAGTACAAGTTTGAACTTGTTAGAGTCATTTGTTTGTTTTCTGTGACTCTTTTCGTAAGCCGTTTTTTTTTTCTAGTGCGTTTTAAAAATGACTGGCAATAATTTTGAGCAAAGTTGTGCGCTCAGGTTTTACTTCACACATGGACACAGCGCAACGGATACTTTTGCAAAACTTCAACACGCCTACGGAGATAGTGTTTTTTCAAGAGCTTAGGTTTTTCGGTGGTTGAAGGCATTCTCAGAAGGAAGAGAGTCGATTGAAGATGAACCACGCAGCGGAAGGCCTTTTTCTTCAAGAACCAATGAAAATGTCGTTAGAATACGAGATCTTGTGCGTTCAGATCGTCGGTTGACGACAAGAATGATCGGGGAAGAGTTAAATTTGAATCACACCACTGTTCATCAGATTTTGATTAACGAATTGGGGATGAGAAAAGCCTGCGCAAAAATGGTTCAAAAAACCGTTCGCAGTCTTGACTTTTTGAAATCGATTGAAAATTATCCCCATTTTATGGAACGTGTCATTACTGGTGATGAGACTAGGCTGTTTGAGTACGACCCGGAAATAAGGCGCCAAAGCATGGAATGGCACACCTCAAGCTCTCCACGACCCAAAAAAGCAATAATGAGCGAGTCGAAGCGAATCAAATGCATGCTGATTTGCTTTTTTGATAGCCAGAGAATTGTCCACAAAGAGTTTGTGCATCTAGGCCAAACAGTAAATCAATACTTTTATAGAGAGGTTCTTGAAAAACTTCGAAAAAGTGTTATGCAGGTGAGAACAAACATCAAGAACAACTGGATGTTGCATCACGACAATGCGCCTTGTCACATAGCCATTTTAATAAACTCCTCAGCCTCTTTATTCTCATGACTTGAGCCCTTGTTACTTTTTCTCTTCCCAAGATTGAAAAATCACCTCAAGGGACGTCATTTTGGGAGCATAGAAAACATTCAAACGGCTGTAACCGACCAGCTGAAGGCTATTCTAGGACATGAGTTCCAGCACTGCTATGAGGAATGGAAGAACCGTCTCCATCGCTGTGTGGCTTCCCAAGGAAGTTATTTTGAAGGAGACAATGCTGAATTGTTATTCTATTGGAATAAAAAAAATTAAAGAAACCAGTCTCATTACTTAATTTACACACATCGTACACTACTAGCGGACCACAGATAGTATACTAGTGGACAAGATTTAAGAAAAACTCTCAATAAAAATTGCGTCGCACGAGGCAATCGCGCAAAATCGTTTCTGTAACTTTCTCGTATAACCATCGATCATAAAAATGATGGCGTTTAGGCGTGTATGTGTGCTTGAAGAAAGGCAGAGAGCCGGTTATTAAAGGCAGACCGCCTGGCGCGTCTACTTTACCATTTAGATATAATATATGCATACATAATATATTCCCCATATCTAGTAATGCATATATACCATCGGTACGTATGCACTTTAATAATACCATTACCCGTACTGCATAGATCAAAACTGTGAATAAGGATTAACCGCGGGTTCGCCACGAGGAACGGGTAATTAATTGTAAGTGTGGATTCTAATTTGTCAACAGTTAATTTCGATCTGCTGGAATGTTGCCACTAACACTGGTTTATGGTACACGATATGATTTAATAGTACATGCAACAATGTTTGAGACTCATATTGGTCTATTGAGTCTTGTGTTCCATGAATTCAGTAAACAAGTAATGGGACATTTAAGGTGTAACGCTACTCTAGCTACTGAAAAGAAGGCATATTATTATAGCGGTCTAAAAAAGGCCCAATTTTGATAATTTATTGTGGGAGAATGAGAAGAGGAGTAGGATTTCTTTTTGAGGGGTTAATTAATTCATCATGTATTGAACTATAAAAAAACAAAATTTCTATTGCTATTTTTATAGAAATTAGCGGCGATACAGCGTATCTTTAAAAACACCTTTATCAAAATGCCTTCCACGGGCGGACAAATTTCTCCAAAAGTTTTAGACCTGGAACAAAATTTTCTGTAATTTACGTAAATTGTAGTTAAGTACGTGGGATTTTTTTAAAAAAATTTTTGTAGAAACTGTGCACTAACTTTTTTTAGTTATAATTATTTTTTTATTATCATTTTTCACAAAATGGCTACGACAGAGCCAATGTTCTTAATTTACATACGCCTGCAAATGTACGTAGGGATTTCATTTGAAAAAAAACTCGATTTTTGGTAAAAAATGGAGGAAAGTGGGGCAAGTGCGACCCCTTTTTCGTATAGTTGACTTTTTAAGAAAAGCTGTCCACATTCACAGGATTCTTTTTGGGGTATGGGCGTTGGGCTGTTTGGGCTGTAACTACTCTTGGTTCTAAGGCTAATTTATTGAAAGAAAGAAAATCCGTCCATGCCTTACAGGCACATCAAACGCACTTGCACCAGTGGAAGTGTTATCTTTGTTTATTTCTATATTTTATCATTAATGTAAACTATGGGGAAGCGCCAATAAAGCAATTTTTACCGCGAGGGAATTTCTTTACAATATTTCTTCATTTGTGCCAACATAACATTGTGGGTTTGCATCGAATATTGGCGGGAGTTTTCTAATTTCAATCAAGTAGCATTTTCAAAAAAGTTAATAGTTTTTAAGACTTTTATCGGAAGCAACCACTTGCCCCGGATAGGCATGTATTAATTTTTTTTAAAAAAATCAATCAAATCGACAAACGTATGGACTTCTACTATACGTATTGACCTTTAAATGACCTTGAAATGACATGAATACAGACAAACTGACTTCGGATTCGGAATCAGCGACCCAAAAAACCTATTTATATATTAAATCGAAGTTCCAGAATAAGTCTACTCATTCCGAAAAGGCGAGTTTATTTCACGGCTGTTTCATAATTTGACCTTGAAATGACCCTAAGGGGGGGGGGATGGGGTTGGTTCCGTTTGTGGTCGAATCGACTCTAAATTGACCATAGACGGTTAAAAAACATTTTCTCTTCTTTTTTTGCCAAATTCGAGGGGGCCGAAAACCGGCTTTATTGACCCTCTCCCTTTGCAATAGCTTATTTATTTTCATTATTTTTTTTAAATACGGAGTACATTATTTAGTCATTTTTTTGAGATCATTTCATTTCTTTAATCGCTTTAAAATGTCGACGTTTTGACTTTCTGAAACTATCATCAACTTCTTCTTTTTACTTATGGCAGTCATATTAGATGTGCTATTTCAACACTTTTAGAAAAAAAAATATAATAGCTGAAAATTCTGAGGAAAGCATTACTTGTTGCACCTGCAATGTCCTTAGAGGTAAGGGAAGAGAACAAAAATCCATAAAACGTTTACAATGCGATAGGTTTAATCGTGTATACTATGTGCGAATACTCTCTAAACTCCTATGACTCCTGTGACCTAAATTGGACTCGTGCGAAAATTTGTAATTACTAATTATGTTGTTTATGCAATATTTTGAATAACCTCCACTGGACATCCCATAAATATCTATATACAATATGTAAATAAACAATTTCTACACGAAGATAATATTTATTACCTCATGCAGATGCGTTTTTTTCAAAATACAATCGATTTGTAGAAAATACTGAGCTATAAATCAATATGTGAATAATTTAAATGACGCAGGTAATTCTTAATTATACACCTGGCACGTATAGATATTGCAAGTGTAGCTGCTTATCCTTAATTTTAGTTTATATTAATGAAGAATCATTATTATGCTTCTCCTTCAGCTTATGCGTATGATTTAAGTAAGAGAAAACTTATTGAATATTTGGTACATGTTCAACAGCTTTCAAAAGGGAGAAATTCGGTTTTGCTTGACGCAACTGGCAGCTATTTTTTGGGTCACTTTTTTAAAAGGACATTTACTCTTTTCAAAATTGGGATCAGTTTATTAAAATATGTTACCGAATTATCAAAAAAAAAAGAAAAATTGTAATGGTTTAGAAAGGAACCTTGTGTGCATTAGAAAGAATGTACAGGCAGAACATATTAATTATACAGATAAATGCAGCTTAACCCATTAAGTCCCAAATGTCCTGATTTTTTAGAATTTCAGGCTAGCTTATTTTCAATGTTATAGGTGCTGAAACAATTTCGATAAGATCAATTTCCTGCTTTTTCAGAATATGTCCTAAGAATTTTCCAGAACTTGATTTTAAAAAAGTTATAAAGAATTTTTTGGGCACAATTACGACTTATTCGACAAAAAAAAATAGACCTGAATTTCTTAATGGAATAAGTAATCATCGGGTTCTATACCAAAAACAATCGCGTCCTCGAGACCTAAACTTATAAATAAATGGTTTTGTTTTAATTTTAAAAAAAAAAAATTGGCGGCAAAAATTTTTTTTTTGTATAAACAATACATTTTTTTCTCAAAACCTACGGACAATTTTTTCAGATTTTTAGATGATATTTTTGGAAATGTAGATGTGATTTTTGGAACAATAAAAATTGTCTTTCAAAAATCCTACAAAAATTGAGAGTACTATTCAACAAATTCTAAACATTTTTGTCGAGAAAAGCTTGAATTTTCAAGTATCGGTGCTGAAAAATTTCGATAAGGTCAATTTGTGTTTTTTCAAGAGGCTCAGAGTTTTTGACTTGGTAAAAAGTTATGAGGCATTCTCAGAACGGAAGAGAGTCAATTGAGGATGAACCACGCAGCGGAATCTTCAAGAACCGATGAAAATGTCGACAGAATACGGGATCTTGTGCGTTCAGATCGTCGGTTGATGACAAGAATGATCGAGGAAGAGCTTTTGAATCACACCACTGTGCATCAGATTTTGACCAATAAACTGGGGATGAGAAAAATCTGCGAAAAAATGGTTCCAAAAAACCTTTCGCAGGAACAAAAGGACATCAGAAGAGAAATATGTCGTGACTTTTCGGAATCGATTTAAAATTATTCTTTGAACTTGTCATTATAGGTGAAGACTTGGATGTTTGAGTAAAACCCGGAAAATAAACCAAAGCAAGCACACTTCAAGCTCTCCAAGACCGAAAAAAAGCAATAATAAAGCACCTTTCTGTCACAATGTTCCTGCTAAATGTTATTCTCTGAGAATACCTTAAACCATCGAAAAAAATGGGCTATTGAATCAACGAAAAACCTAGGCTCTTGAAAAAACACTGTACTACTCCGTAGGCGTGTTGAAATTTTGTAAAAGTATCCGTTCTGCTGTGTCTAAGTCTGAAACAAAACCTGATAGCACACCGTTGCTCAAAATTAATGTCACTCATTTTTAAAACGCACTAGAAAAAAATATTTACGAAAACAGTCACAAAGAACAAACACATGACTCTAACAAGTTCAAACTTGTACGGAAGGTGCATTACGTGTTAACCTACCACCCTTCCAAGTCCCATCTCCGTAGTTTTGCTAGATCGGGTGCTACGTTATCAGTCTCATTACTTAATTTACACACCTCGTGCATAGTAATTGTTAATACGATTTTAAATTCTTTATTTAATAATTAAAGTGTATATTGGCTTACAAATTTTTAGGACTCTCGAGAGGGGTGCAATATTGGACTAAGATATGTTTAATTCAATAGACTTATTTTGACCTATTTACTGCTTCTTCATTCGGAAACATCCTGCAGAGGTTTTTGTGAAGAATGCGTTAAAATTGACATTTTGATTATAAATGGAAATGCCGCGTTTTGCATCTATGCCCCTCAATAAATCACAGCACCATTAAACAAGGGAGGCCACAAAGTCTCTAATGATGACAGACATAAATTGCTTGTCAATTTATATTTTCCCTCTAATAAAACGGGTTTTATTAATTGCGTTTTTCGCTGCATTGTTTCAGTTAAACGTGAGTTATATGAGAACGGTTCTTTACCGTAGCGAGGTATCCCCTTGCCGCTTCGCAACCGAGCCCGTAGAAAGTTATGTCCAGCTATCGGTATCTATGGCATAATTATGCCGGCTGAAATAGACATCAACAAGTCACCGAGCGCACCACAATCAAAGGGGGGATCTTGAGAACCGCATGTCCAACGTGAAGCGTTCTAACCAAGAAGTCTATAACTAAGGAGACCGAACTGCGGCTTTTCGCTGTATAACGCGACGGGCTCGAATATGTCCGCCTCCAGAGGCGCTGTAAACAGTTGTGTACTCTGGTTGCTACGGTATATAAACAGATATCTATACGTATACCGTGGTTCTGTACTAATCTGTGTGCATTAGAGGTTAGAGTCCGTGTGAATATCCGTGGTGCGTACATTTGACAGACGCTCGATATTTTTCGTTAATTTGTTGTTGTTGAATATTATATTGAATCTACACAAGTAATGTCTTTGCAATTACAAATTTTCGCAATGATCAATATGAAAATGTACTCAAAATATTTCATGTTACGTGCTTCAACGTTAACAATACAACAAAGGAAAATATTTCGTTTCATACATACATCAGTAATTTGAAATAATGTCCGGTTATTCGGACCGCTTCTTAAATCACACAATGCAACACAGCACTTTTGAACCATATTTATTTTTGTATATATTTTTGTTAAAGCCAAACGGCATGTAAGCACCCGCTTTGACAGCTTAATGATAAACGTCATATAAAACCATAGCATGGTTTTCTATGATAAACATTCACATGTGGACCGCTGACCGCTGCTCATCACGTGACTCGAGTACATTACTGTTTACAGCGCCTCCTGGAGGCGGACAGATTTGATCCCTAGATACCGAACGAGTACGGTCTCCTTAGTTCTAGTCTTCTTGGTTCTAACAAACGATTTTTTTTTGTATATTTTTTCAACGCGAACAAACGTTAATACGTGTCTGTCATTCTGACTCTTCTCTATTTTATGTCATGGTTTGGGAATCATTGCCATTTTTATTTACTAAAACAGTTGCGTCGTTTGTGTTTATTCAAAATCATTTTTATTATTTTTGTTTGTCTGAACAGGTCTAAAATATTCTAGTCTCGATGTCTGTCAATATCTGACAGACCTCTATCTCTCAATATCTGACGTATACTCATAATACCTCTTAATATCTGACAGAACAGATTTTCCTCTTTACTGTACACTGAAAATATAATATGGTTACACCACGGGGCTGAAGGCTGAAAGTTGGATAGCAGATCACGCCACCTCACCTTGTCATTTAGTTTAGTAATGTTTGGTGTAGACAACTTTGGTCCTACTGCTAAAATGAATATCCATAAAGTAACATAGTGAAATACAATTCTGATAGAAACAAGCTCTCTTGTTTGAGATGATGACAAATGTGAACAATTTTAAAGTTAGTTAATTTTGTGTTTTATGTATGGCAGGTTGTGACTGTGTTTATTAATTTTCATCATTTCTGTTATGTGAGGGAGAATGGTAAGTTATTCTTTAAATTCTGTAAACAAAGATCCTATAGGATATTCCCGTGCTAAATATCCTATGGGATAATCCATTCATTCAAGAGTTATGTTTGGATGTATTTATTGCATAAGTAATACATTTTGTTCATCTAAATGATAGCCGGTCGGCATTTATAAATTTCAACCATGTACTATTTATTACTTTATTAGATAAGTATTAACTAAATCTACTTTTGTAGTGACGACGTACTTTAACAGTATCAAAACACTGTCTACATGTAACCTGCATGTAAATTTTTTTGCATGTAATTAAAAATATCTTACATTTGTATTAAGCCTGCTTTTCTTTTAAATATTTATATATTGCTGTAATGAAACTGATAAATAAATCAAGTACCTATAGTTAATTATTCTGAAAAAAATATAGAATCCATTAGGTGTTGCGATTTATTAAGTTAGGTGTAGAGCAGCAGCTACTTAAAACGAAAAATTTAATTACAGTTTCTTCTATTGTTGGTCGACCTAAATATTCCTGTAAATTCCCATCTTGTAAAAATTCATATTTTGTTAATATAATTGAAAAAGGGTATAAAAACGCAAAATGTTATAAATTCCCTAGTGACGTAGAGATATGTAATGTAAAATAGATCAAGAACATTGTATTTCTTTCCGTATTTGTCATGATCATTTTGTAACTACGTATTTTTTAGACTCTGACTACTAAATTTTAAAACCAAAATCTGTTCCGAAACCTCCCTCGAGTACTTCCTGTCCAAATACCATCCACATCCAGTTCTTTAGAAGAAACTAGTTATTAATGGAAGTAACATTACGAAAAGTTCTGAAGTTCATAGCACAGCTAAAACTAACGTCAATAATTAACAATGTTATTGAACAATGCTTAATGATAATATTCATTTTTAGTTGACAAATCAAGTGGTACTTTAACACAAGCTGGTGTTTCTGAAAAAGACTCAAACCATTAGGAATCAATAATGTACAAGCTCCATCGTAATATACTATAACATCTAATGGTAGTGTTATATAAATAATGTTCTATTGTTATGTCTTGTTAATAAATTTTCGTTCTTCTCATTTTTTTTATTTCTTTCTAATAGTGTAAATATAATTTTATAACTGAACACATCAAATATCAGAGACAAAATCATTATTTTTACTTTTAAACCTTGAATGCTATATGAAATTAAGGAAAAGGTTCCTCCCTAATTTGAGAGAGGATGCTTTTCTTAATTTTATAAAGTTTTAAAAGTAAAAATATGAAAAAAATAAGTATTTTTTAAAAATCCCGCGCTATGCCACCTAGAACTGTCAGATGTGTTGCCAACAATTAAGCAGTAGGTAGCACTTCTTTCCCCTATATGTTTTGCGGGTTACATAAAGAAATTTTTGCAAAAAACACGTTTAAGTTCATATTTGTAATATAATGTAAATGTTTACTTACTTATTTATTTTTTTAAAAATGAAACAACAATATAATAGTTAGTGAATGAGATGTTGAAAGGGACCTCCAGTTTCCGATATTTTCCGCATATTTTTACCCGGAAACAGCAACTGCAAGATGGAAAAATGAGATTTCTTGACAGATCTAAATATTTTTCAGAATTTATGAAGAAAGGTCCAACAATACGTCCCTCAACAATCCCAGCCCAAACATTATTAGGATTTTAGGTACGCGCTTCTTGGAACCAATGAGGTTTCTGACTTCCGTAGCTTCATCTGTAAAAAAGGATACCTATTTTTAGAGAAGTTATTATTGTTATTGCATCTTTCCATCATGCCTTCACAAAATTCAGCCCTTCTTTTGAAGTCGTCCTCGTTTAACTCATGAACAAGTTGTAGTTTGTCTGGACGTAACTTTTCTCGCTTAAATATTTTTTTAATTGACTGGTGAGAAAATCAAAAGAGCTGCCAAGACCCTGGAAGATTGGATTTGATTTTCGCACAATGAGAGCTGAGAATAAGGTATCCAACGTTTTATCTACTCCGGTTGCAGTTCTAGGTCTACCTGACTTTTTTAACGTTACCAGTTGCTTGAAATTTCTTTACTAATTTCAGTTGACTTACTGTTGGCTAGTTTACTGGAGATCTCTTGGAGTGCAATTCATTAAACAGTTCACAAACTTGGTCTTGGGATCTCTGCATGTCTCCATATCTCATCATTATTAACATTTCAATTCTTTGCTTCTCACTCAAGCAATCCATTATGTATTTGAAATGATTCTATTTGTGTATATTTGTAGATATCTTCGGGCCGCCTCATTAGGCATCTTCCTGTTAAAAAAATGATTATGTCGTGGGATTTTCTGATTACTAGCTAGTCCTCTTGCACAAATAATAATCAACACGCACGCAAAATAGCTAAATAATTTAATTATATGTAAATTTGACAAATGTTGATACGAGCCTACGTAGAAAAAATATAGCAATATCAGCGCCTGAAAAAAAAAAAAAACAACGAAATACATTGAACCTTTTAAATGCAAATAAATTAAAAACTGATATATTTAGACGACATAAACAAAAGTACCTTTTCTCTGTAGAATTGAGCGTTATTTTAGATTCTCGACTTGTTTTATGCATAGCTCAACAGATAAAAATATGTTTTAATTAACCTAAATAATACGGTGAAATCATCGCCCTCTAGGAGCAACGTCAAAATAAGCTTAAAATTCGTAATTCTCATGCCAAAAAACATAAAACTACCAATTTTCAGATTTATACTACGAAAACTCTCAGTTATTGAGAAATTTCAGAATGAAATTGAAACTTTGAACACGCTGTATCTCTTAAATCACCGACATTGGTATAGGGCATGTTGAGCTCATCCATAATATGTTGGTGTCTAGTATCTCCAGTTTAGTGTTGGCCCATTCTTTCTGACTCACCCTGTATATTCGAATAAACTCAGAAATATAAATTCATTTCTGTTTCACAAATAATAATGTCACCTTTTTCCCGGATAGGTTGTGGCATTATCGGATAATATTCAGCGTGCCCGCGTCTCACAATTATAGATTTTCGTCTTGTCAGCCCCATCGCTGAAAGAATCCAACATCTCACGATGCGAGAACGGCAGCGATAATAATGCCTGGTATCCGCTTCAGATCATAACTACCGGCCTGAATCAGCTATTCGATGCCCACCAGAAAGGCACATCCACTACCCGCGTGTTCACTGGGAGCCAAAGCATAAAATAGAATCCCCGTTATTTATACAGGGTGTCCCATTTTAACTTAGACAAATCAAATATCTTGAAAAGTGCACATCGGATAAAAAGTAAGTAGGGCTATGTGAAAGAGAGGGTCGCTTGGGCGCAATCCGTTGATCTCAGACCTTGGTTTAAATCAACGATTCCCGATGTCATAATTCTACTGTATGAAAGTTCAAAGTGTTTTTTAGCTCAATATTGAGATGTTAAGTTCACCTTGAAACTACCTCTAGCTGATCCCCGGATTCAGCTTACTCGTACAGAAACTTATACAAAAGTATTCAAAGTCATTGCACGGCATTTTCTTCAGCTTCACCTTAGCATAATATTGATTTGACCTTGAAATAACCTCTAATTGACAGCGGGCGATTCAACAAAGCCTGAAATCGAATTAAGACACCCCAAAAACGTATTTATCTATGTTTCTGGATTTCTTTGTCATTTTTTTCACTTGGACTTTCGAATGACCTTGAACTTGATACAAACTAACGGACTTCGTGTTCGGAATCAGCAACTTCAAAAACCCCAGGGATGTCCTGGTTAAGCCTGGTATATGTGATTGGATATGTTGCCTATATATTTTCCGCAAAATTAATAAATAGTAAAACCACCCTCTCCACCCCCTAAAAGTAAAAAGGGAAACATGGTAAATGAGAGCGGATACAAAGTTGGGATAGTTAGTGGTAGACAGGAGATGGGGCATGGTCCGTTTAGGGTAAAATTGACTTACTATTGTTAGTAGACATTAAAACAAATATTTTAAACCGTCTCCAGCGCTGTGTGGCTTCCCAAGGAAGTTATTTTGAAGGAGATAATACCGAATTGTAATTCTATTCGAATATTTTTTTTTTTTAAATCAATTTCACTACATAATTTACACACCTCGTAAGAGAAGATATAATAATTAACTCCCTACCTATTAAATAAAATTGTACCGTGTTTTATGTAAAATGCAGGATCATGGAAACACAGTTCACTTTTTAATGCATAGCATCTAAGGTATTTGAGTTAATAATGGTTAATTTATAATTACTTTTACTTGTTCATCTTTCATTTATTTGTTATTTCTTGACCACCTAACACGTTTTTGTTTTTTTCAAGGTTGATTTTTCCTTAGACATGTTATGCAGTATTTTTTCCAGATTATCACACTTTCCTACCTTCAATGGAAATAAATTGTATAAAATAAGTGCTTTCGCTGCATGTTTTTCACCTTGATAATAAGTGAGTGTATATATATAACTTTATAAATATAATTGAATATAATAATGTATTGTTTTTATTCAATATACATATACTAATTAAGTCATAAGTATCATGTATCTATTTTTCGTTTATGGTATTACAACGTTAATGAGCTGCAAGTTCTGAGTCGTGTTTAAAACAAGTGAACTAATAATTCATTAATTAAAGCCATAAAATGCCTCTAATGGCCATCGAACAAATAATTAGTGTAAAACAAATGAGGGCTGTGGTCAAAACCTGCCGTCGCAGCAAAGTAAAAGCACAGTTTATGACATCATTATGACACAAAAGAGTACGAAACTCATTAGATGTGACACCCTCTTAGAAGAATGCAAATGGGACAAATTAAAGATCATCGTTACGGAAAATATTTGTGTGGGTCTTTATTACCTGTACGCCAAATAATATCAATTATTCAAAATCTATTTGATTGACAAAATTAAACTCCAGTACAATAATATGTTAAAATATTTTTACCTTTTAAAGATAAACTCCATGAGGAATTCTAATAGAAGATTAGTACCAGCCTTTTACAATACCATTATTGTATGTAGTTTTACAACGTATCGTATATCTGTAGATGATTAACATTTGTTTATCAATTAGAGCTCTAAAAAACCGCCAACGGTTCGTTAATTATTAAACATACATATATGTATAGTCCTTCTCGCTTTTAATTGAAAATGATAAATACGCCTGGGGAACAAAGAAAGCGATGCAACTCGCCGATTCCATGGGCGTGCATATCTTTTATAAATTCGAAAATTGTAAAATACTTTTTTTTCATTCAAATTAATATTTCCTAATATAATTTGCTGTAAATAATGCTTCATTTAGCCAGACAATCTCAAAAAATTGTCTGTTTTAATAAACCTAGCTGAAATACACGTCACTGGCGTCAAAAACAAGTTTTAATTCCAAATGTCGTAAATCATTTTAACGACGTCGTGCAAATTTTATGGGCACAGTTGACTTTAAAGAAGTACCATTAAATGCATAAATGCAAAGTTAGTCTAATAGTCTCGTTGACCGGTGTTACTTCGCCAGTGGTTTACTCTCTGTACCGCCAGCCGTCTTCGCAGGCTCTTCAAAATTTTCTTACCTATAGTAATATACATAAAGCTGTTTGAATTAATAATTACGGCTTTTCGAGTAGGCTTAACGCTTTTTTTATGCGAACTAATACAAATTTATATCTATGTATTTTTTTAAAAATATTTCCAAACTAGCTTTCTAAGAACGTCACGAACTAACAGTTTACTGAAGTATAAAGGGTACTTGTATAGTGAGCTTAGCAATTTGTAGAAAATATATCTGACAACCTTGCTTTTTTCTACCTATTTTCAATTTAGAATGGAAATAGAATGTAAGTAATAAATAATAGTTAGATATATTTTGGTAATTATACAGAACTACAGTTCCCCAAGGTAGTTAGTTTAACTTATTTTTTTTTTAAATTAACTCATAGGAGTTGTATTTTATTTCATTAACTAAATATTAATTGATTATTTCATGTGAAAATTTTAGATACATAGTTGATAAAAATTGTCGGCAAATATTGTATGACGAAAGTTTTTTCAAAAATCGCAGTGAAACTTAGCAGTGAACAAATAAAAAAATATAAAAGCAAAAGAAATAACTGGAGATCTACAATAAGACGTCAATGGCAAACATAAAAAGTACTAGAATTAGCAAGTCTTATTTTTACTGCTACCCGACAAAAAAAAACCAGAAGCATTTCCACGTAATATTAAGCCGCAAATACTTTTAGAAAAAATTGATGAGATATCTCAGTTACTGGATTTTAAATCTGGTAAATATGTACAACAGCCAAGATTTGCTTGGTTGGTAGATCAAATCGCAGTGATCCAGAGGGCAAAATGGTCTGCGTGTTCAAACTAATTATACGATCTTCGAAAAATTCGCCTATACAATTAATTTGTTTCATTATCGCCAATACAAATTATTTCATTATTCGTATGATCTCCATCTTGTTGAATGAACCAGTCTTGCAACTGGCGTCATGCAACATTTTTACAAAAGGTGTAAGAATTTTTAAACTGTATTCATTTTTTGCATTCAGTGTTTCACAAACGGTCCAATAATTTTTTTTGGGTGGGGCGGAGTTTCAATATGAAAGTGTGGGGTTGTCTGCACTCAGAAACGTACGTGCTAGTGGCAATTGACCCGATTTTTTTAACACCTGTATAATTTTCCAATAACGGAATTTTATTTTTTTTTGTGAATACATGTTTTTAAAACTTTCTGGGTTATTTTCTAATTATTTGACATATGACATATATTTATTTCAGATATGTATATGCATTTGAAACCATATGGTATAGTATGGAGACTATGGCATTTCCAAGGAAACTGCAGTTGGCCTTAAGGGGGGTTACCCGCAGTCATAACATTAGAAAAACCGAATTTTAAAAAATGACACAGTGACCCAGTGAAGACAAGTGAGTGGTTTTTTTTTTTTTTTTTTTTTTTTTTTTTTTTTTTTTTTTTTTTTTTTTTTTTTTTTTTTTTTTTTTTTTTTTTTTTTTTTTTTTTTTCCCACCAGGTGCTCTGTCTCCAATTATTTGTGCTAGCCTGCTGGCCTTAATAACAGGTCAAACACGTATTATGTATCATCGTGGCGCAATCTGAAATCATTTTAAAAATATTTTTAATGAAGAAGAACTTGAAAGAACCCTTTAACGAAGAACTTTAAACGCGTTTTTTTTTCGAAACATTTCCCAAATCGGTGGCTGTGGAATAAAAAACAAAACCACTCTACTGATTTTAGCGAAATTTTTGGAATTGTTGGCGACAACATTTGCTCGTGATTGAACGTAGGATTTTAATTTTTGAGGCAAAA
Organism: Aromia moschata; assembly: GCA_029963805.1. NCBI lineage: Eukaryota > Metazoa > Arthropoda > Insecta > Coleoptera > Cerambycidae > Aromia > Aromia moschata. Next base: position 388,663 of record JAPWTK010000430.1, read on the forward strand.
TTAAGAAAAAGATTGGAGGTTAAAAGGGCCTAACTTTAGCTAAAAAACAGCAAATTTTCTTCAAACTGCCGCTATTTTGCGTAGAATCACCGTAAATTAATTTCCAACGTTCAATCACTAGCCGATTCGATGTAGAATGCAGGGCAATCTTGCTTGTTTGTTTCTGATTACCGGTTGCCGAAGAATACTAACCACTGCGCATCCTCTTCCGCGAAAACGTGCTCCTGACGACAGGCTATAACTCCGCCAGTTTTTACTACACATGTTCATAAAAATTCGCGAATAAAGCTTAAGAATAAAATATTGAAATGTACTAATTGTTGTTTTAATCTACTGCATACTTTCAGAGGGAATAAAAATGTCAAAAATGTATAATTTTTTTAGCTCGTGACTGCAGGTAACCCTTTAAATATAGAGATACATACATACAAATCACACTGCAGGCAGTATACACCACACAAGTGCACGTATCTCAAAAATTTAAGAGATAACCCTATAGAGTTTTATTTCGCTGCATTCGGAAAAAACAGGATATTCCGTTTGTGGGAAATATACAGGGTATCTCATTTTAAAAATGGTTCAATTGCCACTGTCGTAATGTGAGTTTTTAACACTGGTACAACTAATACTATATTTTCAAAATATACAAAGAACACAATAGTTTCATTTTTTTAGTGCTAACCTTTTAAGTCAAATACTGATGGAGAAAGAGGGAGGGTCCATTTTCAACCAATCACCCCCTACAATATCCATAAAAAAATTTTCTTCTGTAATCACCATAAAATCCTTCAGTTAAAACAGATCACGGGTTCATCGTTATCCCGTGCTATTAAACGTACGTATGTAGTGTTTCCGAATGATGGTAGGCCAAAACGTCATTTTCTCGGACTTAATTAGTTTTAAGAAACAATAGTAACACGTAACAAATTAAGGTGAGAACTAATACCTATTATAAAGCTAAATCATCATGGAGTGAAGTAAATCCGGTGGTCAACAACGGCAAGACCATCGGGATATTCCCAAAATTAAAAAAAAGAAATTGCTTACCACACGGTTCATAATGCTTTCTCACAGTGCAAGCGACAATGACATCTCGGGATCGCGTGTAAGGATCTACGACTGAAACTACCTACATATTCTTTTTAATAACACGGTATTACGAGCATTTAATACTGTACGGCCAATTAATTAGTTTCCTATGGAAGAAAATAGTATAAAATTAAAAAATAAATATGTTGAAAATTACCGACATAGAAATTTACAAACAGAAACAAAAATATCGTCAGTGCACTGACCGTCAATGTTTCCGAAATGCATAATTTTGTGAAATGAGTGAAGTCATCTCCCGCGGTACCATTGCAATACTTTCGGGTCGCCCTGTACGCTGTAATGATCATTTCTATGGTCACAGCCGGATTATATTATAAGTAAAGCATCTTTTTAATAAAAAAAAATGAATAAAAAGCGAAAATTCAATCCTTTGCATTGATTTTCTTAGCACAAACGATAATTTCAACCATTGTCTCCGAATACTGGAAAAAATAATCAGGGTTTAGTTTGTGGTGGGGTTAAAAAGTTGCAGTAAATATCCTTTTAGTATATCATTATTTGCAAAATTATGCAAAAGTTACAAAAACATCCCTAATTATGGGCGTAATTTCCTCTTTTTCAATCAACAAACAATTTTTTTACCAAAAACCAACCACTACAACTTGTAAAGGATACTTTGCCGCTTTTAAGACCTCATTTGAATTTTGCGTACCTTCATTATTTCCGGAGTAATAGATTCACAGCTCCACAAAAAAAATTTACTCTTGCAGAGGTCTGACTATGTATACTATATGTTTTTTGGTCGCTGAATCCGAATCCGAAGTCCAAAATTGTTCCATCAAATCCGGTTCTTTTCCTAATCTCAAAAAACAGGCCTAAAACCAATAAATCTTCAAGCTAAAAATCCTATAGTAATTCTGATAAAAACCCAAACTATAAAATATATGAAATCCCATAA